>SNQJ01S0094190.1:63020-90520 GCA_010110895.2 Picea sitchensis
CACACTTGGTTTAATAATCCATTTATCTATTTGAATTATGTCTGCCAGAGTTACTTGTGAGACTTCGGCCGAATCTCTTTCTTCTTTCTCATTTATATCAAGCGAGAGTTTCGCCATATTCATTTGGCTCAGTGTCTCAGCATTGCTCTCGCTATCAGTGCCTAACAGATTTCCATCTATAGAACCGAAAGCCTCTTCACATGATTTCCTTACCTTCTTGGCTTGCAATTTTCCTTCTGATATGCTGCGTTCCCATTCTTTCAAAAAAATATTACCTCGGGTCTGTTCCGAAATGGAAAACTCAAAACTATTTTCCGATTCCCTGTTTGTTGTAGCTATTACAGCCTCTTGAAATGTGACCCGAGCTGCTCCAACTTCTCTCTCTCTGACAGATAAGTTTTTCAATACTTGATCAATACGCAGGCAGTTGTCCCGAATCGTCTCTACCTTGGCAAGTAAACTTCGCTGGGCTGCAGAAAATCTGCTCCGAATCTCCATAGCCTGGGACTGGAATATCCCGATATTTATAACTTGGCTTTCGACGAACTCTAATCTAACTTGTAGCTTCCCTATCAAATCTCTTTGCTGGCCTACCTGTATTTGACTGGTCTGAGCTACCATCTCTGCTTGTTCGAGCTTAGCTTTGAGCAGCTCGATTTCTTTTTTATCGACCATTCTTGCTTGTTCTATTCCTGTGTTCGCCTGGTCCTTGGAAGCTTCCTCTGTTGTGGCTAGTTTAGTTTCTAAGGTTTTGATGAGGCGATTTTTTCGCTTCAGCTGATTTTTCAAAACCCCGACTGAAAATTGGTTTGCCGTAGCAAACACCCCTAATGTTCCAGCTATTTCTGTCGCAAATTCTTCTTTCTTCATATCTTTCCCGTCGATCAACACCTTAAATTTTTTGGCCGTTGATCCTGCTTCTTGATATAATTCTCTTTTTACCACAACTTTTCTCTTTTTATAAAAAAAGAACTCATTTGGAGGGAGCTCTTCCATCCTTATAGGTCTCAATTCTTCATTGAAAATCCACCCTGCATCTATGTTCCCTTTAGCTGACTGTAAGGGAGTAATGGAGGCGATGGGATTTCCAATTTGCTTAGCTAATTGGCCTGGAGTGGCAACTGGAGTCGGCTTTTTCGACGGATCGGGAGTTTTCATTTCTGGTTTCGGGCTCCCAGTTTGCTCTTCCCTGTCCTGGTGTTCTTCTTGTCTAGGTGTTGAATCTTTGGAGCCTTCGACTTCTTTTTGTTGCACCTCTGTTGTTATTGGATTCTCACCCCGCAATACTGGGGGAAGACAACTCTACCGATGTTCTTGGAATTTTAAAACATCGGCCCTCTCTTCGGACGCCAGGGCTTGTATCCGAGCCAAAACCTTGGCATAAGATCTCGTGCCTCAGAAAATGTCATCCGAGGGCGAATTTTCATGCTCAAACCTTTTAAGCCCGCCACTGGCTAAGTGATTACTTATGACCCTATGTGGATCGTGCTTCTTGAATTCGACATGAATCAATTTCAGGTCTTCCAGGGCTGTTGCCTCAGCTTTAGCATGCCCGAAATCTATGCCCGAAATCTAACAAAGAATAGGAATTTAAATGAATAGGAAAAGGTGGCCATACCTTCTTAGAATATCCCTTAAGTTCCTTGCTTACGCCACCGATTACGGTTTGCCTGGAAATCTCACAACAAGCCAGCCTATCAGGTATGAATAATGGTAAGGCATGCAGAGGAACAGAAGCGTCGAAAACCCTGAGATATGAAAATTCTGCTTCCACGTACCAGTCGGCTATACTGCTCAGATTTACCGTGATACTGTCTGAGATCCTGGGTGGCGGGTGGCCGAAGATAGTGACATGCAGCGGTACCATTACCCAGTTAAAGATTTCATACACAAAATCTGAAGCTTTGTTTTCCCACAACTTTGAATGGTAGACGTGGATGGGCTCAGCCTCCGATGGAGTCCAACTCCAACTCATTAAGGGAAAAGGCGTCAGAAAACACACGACGTCCATGATATACATGGACATAAAGAATGAAGTGATCTTTCCGCTCTCCTTCTGCACTCGATACTCTGTAACTCGACTGGTCAAACTATCAGACAGTATTTTAGCCCAGTCGAAGGAACAACCTTCGACGATTGTATGGATTAGAGGCACCCACTGAAGAAAAAAATGTGTGGTGTCCTCTCTCCCATATAATCTGCAGGTCATCAGAGCTATATATTTGAACTATGGTTCCAAAGAAGATATTGAATATACACCATTACTGTCCGCCCTAAACTTTGCAGGGTGTGAAACCCAATCTTTGATTAAACTGGACATACTCTTGTCGTATTGCACACATTCCTTCTATTTAAAATTTTCCAAGAATTCGACATTGTATGCAAAGTCTGACATGGTTGGAAACTTGTACATAGCCTGCAATTGTTCGGGTCTGAAAGTCCCAATGGTGACTCTCTTCTCGTTGACGATGGTTCTGGTTGGTATATCTACATGGTCTAATGCCCACCGGACCATATCGTAGTAAGGGAGAAGACGTGGCCTAGCCGCTACTTTATTAATTTCAGCCTGGACAACGGTCTTATATTTGTTGATCAGGTCGTCTTTTTCATTGTCACTGGAATCATCCGAACCATCTACCAATTCGGACTGTAGAACCTCAGAAATATATGACTAGGTCCTGACAGAGTCGACACTTTGAGGTGAAGTATCAGAAACGTTGTCTGAACCTTGTCCTGAAACCTCAACAGTGGATTTAGACGCTTTTCGCGGGGCCATGGCGGGGTATTCTACTTTATCTCTCCTGCGATAAAAATATGTATACATACAAAAATTAGTTCATTCGAGAAAAGTTTGCTCTGCGTAGAATAGAAATGAAATTTGTGACAACAAATAAAAGATCCATGTCTTCGACCATTTAAAACTAGGTCGTCCTTAGGAACAGAACGATCAAATCGTTCTTAAATATAAATTTAGCAATAAAAACCAAATCCTTACTTGTCGATTCGCCTCATTTCCAATTAATGTCATAGATTTTGACAGCTCGTAATGCAAGTTGGCACAAGGAAAGTTTAAAATTGCCTCGTAGACTGTGCATATTAATTTCGTATTAAAACACTGGAAATGTTGGCTTAGCTTAATTAATCAGGCCTTTTTAAATGTCAATTAATCTTTTGGCATTTGCCTCATCGGGAGTTTTCACTTTAACCCTTTAAACCTATAAAACCCGAGATTGCGATAATTAGCTTTGGTTAATAAAAAATGTAACCAGGATTAAGTGTTTAATTAATTACGTTTTTATGTATATCGCGACTTCTCGACTCGGGGCTTCGAAGGTATAGATTTTGAGGGAAAACATGTCGAGTTGTGAATTCCCGATAGAGCTTAACCGCGGCTAAGCTTTTTACCTTTAACATTAACCTGGGTTACTAAAACAAGAATCTCGCGGTTTCGGCTATCGGGGTTATGACGGTAAGACTTTTGGAGCTAGCAAACGCCAAGACACGAAATCCCGATGATGCTTAGCTGTGGTTTAGAGTATCTTTACTCTTGGTACTGATCTCGGTAAACTTTTTAAAACTGTTTCGCCGTTTCACCCCTCGGGACTTGTAAACTATGTGATCTATAACTTCCGACATGCGACATCCCGAGGTAAAAAAGGAGAGACTCGTTTAAACGATTAAAAAAAAAAATCTTGTCTTAAGAGTATGATAACCGTCGCTGCTTGCGTGATGAGACTTCTAAGATTTTGGGGAAAATAAAGGAAAATACCAAAACCAGCTTTCGATTTCAAGCATTAAGATATAAAATTTAAAAAAGGCTTAAAAACAAAGGCGGCTCCAACAGACACCAACTAAGAAAACAGAGAAACAACCTACAAGTTAACCCAAAAAATTTATTGACTTAATTAAGGATGACGAAGATGTCCTTGGATTAGAGGATAATAATGAAGAAGGAAAGGGATTTGATGATAAACATGAATAAGATGTTTCTAAATCATGCGTTCAGATTGGAGAGGATACCCACGAGGTTATTGATTAGTCCTAGAAGGAAAGGGAAAACAAAACAACACACAAAGGTACAAAACCTGCCATGGAACAATTTCACACACTAGGTAGCCTAAAAAACATTCTATCATGGGGAGATCAACCAAACCTTGACCCTTTGGAGGAGATTGTTGCTCCTTAATCCATTTCTTAAAACTAATGGAGGCAAGCCATTGTAAAGAGAACAAAAAAATAGAAAAAGAATAAATATCGATAGTGTTGTAATATGCACTACGGAAGAGCCTCTGCTGGACACTAAGAGATAAAATATCAGTGAGATACTATTTGTTGAGGTAGCAATTTCTCATGCTATTATTGACAAGGCTACAACTGATGCGAGCAAGAGGGAGAAAATGAAAAGAAAGATTGCATTTCTAAGAAATCGGGCAGTTTTTTTTTTTTGTTTGTTAATTTGTCCAGACCTGCTAGTTGCGGGATTAACATGTGGCTTGAGAAATCGCTACTCAAGGGCATCTAAGCCGTCAAAATCACCCGGGGATCGCACCCGTCCTAAGACACACCAACCCTTAACATGGTTGGATTTTTTGTCCCTGTAGGTTTCGAACCTGTGACTTTAACAACACGGAGTGGCTTAACAACACACTTTGTCACCAACTGTCCTACACCTCGGGGATAAATCGGGTAGTTTATTACAAGGGATGGCCTAATATTATAACCAAGTTCATGGAGGATGTTCTTGAGTAAGATATGAAACATGGGCAAATAAAAGTGGATTTTATTTCCAAAATAATAGAACTTCAAGAGAAGCTCTACAATTATCAATAGTACATAAAGAAATCCTAAAATGGAATGAGAACCAAGCCAAAGTTCAAGATTAAATTGAATATATCAAAGAAATTCAAAAGGCTTGTGAGGAAGAAGACCATGACATCAGAACCTTGATGGAGGAAGGAATAACCAAAATATAGAGATCAATGTAGTTATTGGGAGAATTGGAGATAGCGTCAAAGAATCAAGTGAATGATGAGTAGTCATCATGTCTAAAATTGTGGCATTATGTCAATAATACTATGTCTGGAAGTCATTTACCTAGTTTTGGCCAACCTAACGAATTTTGGCCTATTAATGAAGTGTTATTAAAGTTCAAGCAAATGGCGGACAAACATGAGCCTGGAGTAAGAGGGATAACAATAGTGGAGCATGGTCACCTACAAAAGTATCTAGTCAGAGAAGTGAAGATTTTCACTAATCTAGAGTTAATGATTTCAAAGATAGAAAAGTACATTCATTGTTTTGGGCATGAGAAGGAGATTCTGAGTTTACCTATGGATCAACATGTTTTCCTACATCTGTGTTTGTGTGAAGAATTATTTGAGTAGTGAGCCAACTATGACACTGAGCATTCATTTGAGGAAACGTCCAATCCACTAGAGTCATAGTAGAATGCAAAGCTTTTGAGCTTCTTTAATTTGTTCTTTGTACTATTTTTAAGTTGTAATTTTGATCATAAATAAAGGAATCGATCTCTAGAGAAGGGCCTTTTAGATTCTGGAACGATTTCACTAGGATTGTAGTGGTGAACTATTTCAAAGCTTAATTCATAAACCATTTCTTTTTGGAGTCAAGACATTTTGATTTGTTGAAGACCTATTTATGTGCATTCATTATGTATCATGGATTATTTTGTGATTGATTAAATGCCAAATGAGTCTAGTAAGAATTTCAATACTCTTAAGTTATCTTATATTATTGAATGAATTGTTGGGTATTTTTAGTTGTTTGCTTTATTAGTTTATTTTCTTTTTCGTGGAGGATACTATGGAATTACTTCTAAATATTCTATCATTATAATTTTCATCCCTTTTTGTAATTAAATAGTTTATGTTTTCTTGAATATTATCATGCAGTAATTAGTTCTTAAATGAATTACTTCTAAGAGAATCAAAAGTTGTTGGTCGTTTTCATTGACTATTCCCATAGGTTATCCTGTAGAACACATTTCTTCACACTCATTAGATTGATTTATTTTTTTCATTAATTCTCATAAAACTATAAAACATAAAAATAATTGAGTCTAATTGGGCCTCGTCCTTGGGTTTAATCCCTAGGTACTGTTGAGCATTTGAGAATCTAGTCCCCTCAAAATAATGAAAATGTTATTGGATATAGTATTTGAACTTGATAAGATCAAGAGAAGGATAAATATGTTGGTGGAAGTCCAAGAGAAAAGAACCTAGGCGTATGGTAAAGTTAAAAGAGTATTAGGATAAGCAGAAGAAGATATTTGACAAAAAGGCTAGGTCCATGAATTTTGTGGAATGAGATATGGTTTTGCTATAGGATAAAAGACACGAAGACCCTAGAAAACATTTGAAATTCGACATTTTGTGGCTGGGCCCATATGTGGTAGAAGAAGCATGTGTTAAAATTCCCAACTCTTTCCACTTGGTAACCTTGAGGGGTAGTGGTTTGATTTTCTCGTAAATGGCAGGCATCTAAAGCACTTCATACAGTGCTAAGTGTAGGCCTAAGAGCTAGGCCCTGCAAGTTTTTCCCTATACCACAACCTTTTCTTTCCAATTTCCAGCTATGTACTTTTATTTCCTGTATATGTCCTTGCCTTTTATTTTTACATGTCCAATTTTTACCAAGCCCACAAACAACGTTTTGACACCATGGCTCAATGAATTAAGGAAATGATCTACTCACCCTAGAGTATGGATCTTGGCATATCATAAGAATCCATCTTCCAGAAGGAGCTAATGTTATCACCTTGTTAAGCCCAAAGCACTTACTTGGTAAATTACATTCGAAACCAAGCCTTACCTTCATAGTTTTCACATACTCAAAGGTTCCTTCGCACCTAGCCAAATTTCCCTTAACTTTAATCATTTGGATCCCTTCATGATTACTTAAAACCTTTGCCTTTTCTTCCTTGTTTGGACTTTGTTTTCATCTCGATTAAAAACTGCCCCCCTCTTCCACCTGTTTGGGCCCAATTTCAAAATCTAGCCTGATTTCTCAAGTGGGCCTTTGATAACTTGTTTGAAGTGTTGCCTTGGCCCAATTTCAAGATCCAACATGATTTCTCAAGCAAGTCCTTTATAACTTGTTCAAAGTGTTTCTTTGACCGATTTCAAAGATTGTGTCTAATTCATCAAATCAACCCCCCTTCTCACTATTTGAGCTATTTCCTTGGTCCAATATCAAGATCCAGACTGATTCCTCAAGTGGGCCCTTTATAACTTTTTCAAAGTGTTTCCTTGGCCAATTTCAAATATCGTGTTCGATTCCTCAAATCAACCCCCCTTCTCACCATTTGAATTGCTTCCTTGGCCTGATTCCTCAAATTGGGTTCTCTTCTCACTCTTCCAGTTGATGCCTTGGCCATATTTCAATGATTGGACCTGATTCCTCTCAAACCAAGCTCCCTTCTCACTGTTCAAGTTGATGCTTCAACCCAATTTCAAGGATCGGGTGTGATTTCTCAAATCAAGGCTCCTTCTCACTGATTGAGTTGATGCTTTGGCCCAATTTCAATGATCAAGCCTGATTCCTCAAACAAGCCCTCCATCACTTGAGTTCAAATGGTTTAAACACATTTAGATTAAAAGGAAAATGATGGTTTGTACTCCAAAGAAACAGGTGGCCCTATGAAGAGAAGACACTTGGTAAGCAATCTCCAAGTGAGCAACGTAACCATTTTAAGTTGGAATCCACATGTGTGGCCCTACTTTTGCGGGATTAAGAGAGAGTGATGGCCCCAAAGTGCAAGTTAAACAAAAATTTCGATTAGTAGTCCACGAGATTGAAGGATTAAGAGAAAGTGGTGGCCCCAAAACTCAAGATAACACAGAGTTCGGTTATGAAGCCTGTGGGAAATTGAATTTTCTCATTAATTTCCCCAAAGATGCTTTCCTAACCAAATATTGGGCATGTGTTTCCCCAATGATGTATAAGAAAGAGAGATTTTTCTTTTACAGGAGAGGTTTTTCATTTTGAGAGTTAATTTTTTAGTAGCTGAAAAGGGGTGAAACAAAGACAAAGGCCATAAAAAATTGAAGATTTTCTTGGAGCATCACAAATTTGCAGCAACACATAACTTTCTCCTCCTTCCACTTCTCATCTCCTTCATTCTCATTCTTGATGTAAGCATTTCTCAAGTAACAGGCTCTATAGAGGGAAGCAAGAAGGCCTAAGACAATGATTCTAAAATCTTAACCCCTGCTGCATTTTTTTGACTCATAGAATGGTTGTCTAAGATATGAGACTTCTATAGTCCCCAACATTGGAACTACTATTTGATTAATTAATTATTGGGTTCATTGTGAAATCAAGACCGAGGTTGTTGTCGTTGGTCAATAATAAATCCACACAAATTGTGTTGGTTTTTTCCTTTTCCTTTTATGTCTTACATAATGTTGAATAAGCTAATGGATCTATGCTTGTCTTGCCCATGGGTTTTCCGTATGATGAATATGTGCTAAAAAAGTAGTTTTGCCTCCTCATATGTCCATATTTGTTATTTTTTGAGTTATTTGCCAAGCTGAACTAGATTATGGTGCCCACGGTTCAGAAGATCATTCTTATGGTTGAACTCCAGTTGACCCTTTTTGAATTTCCTCCAAACTGAAATTCAAGATCCTATTCATGTTCTAAACCAATAGTAGAGATTGACTCCATGCACCAATTTTCTTTGTTATGAATCCAATCCGAGCTTCATCTTTTTTAAATAGGTTGTCCTTGGGTGATAGACAATGACTCTTACTTTAGCAAATATTGAGGGTACCCCCACTCTGGCTCGATATCTGGCTCGAAGGCCTAGAGTGGCACAAGAAAGTGCATCCTGCACGTTATGCCCTAGCATTTGGTTCCATTGTGAGAAATAGGGGACAGCTTGGGGGGCGACAGGGGGATTGTTAGGTTAATGTTGACTTGGTCAAGGGTGGGTTTACCATAGGTGGTTTACGATAAAACATGGTTTTATCCCATGGTATTAATGTGAAGGAAGCCTATTTAAGTGGCTTATTGTCTCCATTGTAAAGAGCCTCAAGTGCTTGGTGTTTTGCTAGATTGGCCAAGATTACTAGAGATATCTATTTGGGATAGTTTTTTGGTTTCATGTTTCTGTGGTAAATCTCTTTGTTCTCTACTATGTGAATGCTTATTATTATGTTTCTTTGTCTCTGCAACGATTTTAACAAATATTCTCTAAAATACATGATTTATATAAATTCAAGGAAGAGGAAGAAACAAAATGGAGACAATCCATCATCATTGTTGGTCTTTTGAGCGTGAATTGTTAATCTTTCCAACCACATCAATACATTGCACTATTTACTTGTATGTTTGCAATAAGTTCAAGGCACAAAGTATACAAGGAACCAAATACTCATCTCATATGCAATGCCATAATAGGGTGTTTATACTATTCTGATCAAGGTAATACAAAATGCTTTGTATCTCATCTATTAATATTTTCTTAATTACATAAGAGGAAGAGGGAGATAGACAAGAGATGTGATTTGTCACAACTATTGGTCTTCTACATGTTAATTGTTGATCTTTCCAGTCACATCAAAACTCCACACTATTTAGTTGCATGTTTGTGGCAAGTTTAGTTTTCCATGGTCATGTGATAAATATTAGCGTCATTGAATTTTGTGCTTGTGTCATTGGGTTGCAATTCCAACACTGCATGACAAGGAATATATCACATCGATGTATCATCATTTACCACTTTGATCTGCACTAAAGTATGACCACTACCATTTGCATTCCGTGTTGATATTCATGTACAAATTTACACCTCTATTACAACAACTATATTGGCGTGCCAATGAGATTTTTTATTTTATTTTTGCACACAGGGAAGGGGGAAGACTAAGCAACAAGCATATTCACACCACAACCAACCAAACATTATAATAGTAGGAGGTAACACTCCCTTCTGGCTGCCCCAATTGGCATAAGGATCACGATATATTGAAGCTTATAAGTTGTTGTGGGCCATCTCTCAATTAAGATTTTGTATAGAGAGGTATCTATGTTGTAAAAACAATTCCAAAAAACAAAGCTTTTATGCATATCTGACTAAATAATGGACAATTTTTAGGAAGGCACGTGAAATGAGTACTATGAAGTATGGTTGGTGAGATTTTATTTATTTATTTAAATTTTTGCATAGAGGAAGAAGGAAATGTCGAGCAACAAACATATTCAAACTAAAACCAATCAACCATTAACCATTGAATACATACCATACAATGAAAAACTCATGTATATCTATGCAATAAATAACAATGCAAAAGATAACACCTCTAGTTATTGTCAACGAAAATAAAAACCCCAAATTTACATTCCAAGCAAGATAACATGCCTTGCATGTATCCAAGTGCCAAACACTTTGAAATAGAGAAGATAAAAGAAAACTCCAAGTGTAACACAAGCAGAGATTGAGCAACAAACCTGACTAAACTATGACAAACCTCCATTAGTCCACAAACACACTTTTGTTCTTTAAATATAAGACAATAATATTAATAATAAATATTCCAGAATAATATTTCTTCCCCTTAAAGGCTTGGGAAGGCACTCATATCATCTCCCTTATTTAGTAAAAATTACCCCTAAATCTAATAATAACTATGTCGAAAGTCAAAATTCCACCCTTGTGTTGGAAACTTCGCTCATAAAACTTTATCCCCAAGCATTTTGATCAATTTTCCAAAAAAACAAACTAAATAATTCAAACCTTTAACTTAAAACTTTGAATTTTTCTAAACGCCGCCCTCACCAAAAATGGGGTGGTTTTAATACTCATATTCAACGTCCCCCTCAAACTTCTAGAAGTTAAGCGGGCGTGACTTAGGGAACTCAAACTATACACAAAGGTCCACCGATGACCAAATAGTTATTCAACGCTGATGATGACTAATCAGAAAGCAACGTGGCATTACACGGGGGGCAGAAAAGACAGTTATACCGTTCCCGCCTGTGGCTCCCAGGGGATTTGTGTTTGAAAATCCGGTTTTACAATTAGATTTTCACAGAAAATAAGGTATTGCCCAGCTGTTCACAGCGTGCCTCATGGCTATCGCGAAATCCCAGAAGCCGGGGTTGACACAATCCATGGAAACGAAAAGGTTTTCCCGATCGAACACTTTCCCCGCACGCAAGTTCTCAATGCCGTGGTTTCACTGAATTCCCACGGAACCGTGACAAATATCGACGAATTTGGGGGCGTGGCGGATAAATATGGTTGAATTTAGCGGTTATAAATTAAGCGAGCGGGTTGATGCCCAGAACAAACAAGGGAATAGCAATCAGGAACGATGGCTAAGTATAATTCAGAGAATGGCCTGCGTGTGGGTTACAGCGTGGAGGATGGACTGGGCCCAGTGGAGATCGATCCGAGGTTGCCTCTGCTGCAGGAGGCCGATCTCAGAGACAAGGTCGTTCTTCTCAGAGTCGATCACAACGTCGTGAAGAAAGGTAAATACACAATTCTTTCATTATTTCATAACCCTAACTGTGTGTCAATTACCCTTCCTTTTGAGGTTTCAGGATCGTTTTTCTGTGCAATTTTTGGACAGTTAACTTCATCTGGAATTTATTCTAATAAGTTGACCGATCATACCCCCGTCCGTAGTTCTAGCTTAAAAAACCCATGTCTGGGGTTTGCCGATAAAAATGGGCCATAGAATGCTCCTTATGTAAAAGCAATCGCATTCAGTTGGTTGTTCACAGTTCAATTCCCATTGAAAGACATTTTTCGTGCACATAGACTTTGAAATGAAATGTGAGTAAATCATGTTTTAGTAACATATGAAGTGATCTAAGCGACAATTACTTTCAGACCGCGAGTTGAATTGTTTGGCAACATCCACTATAACCAGATGGTTCGACCGAGATAATAATTGTTTCATCTTTTCTTATTTGGTATTATAATCTCTAGTGTATTTTAGTGTATTTTGTCACAATTCCATTTCGATTTTAGGAGTGTTTTAATTCTCCGTATAATCTTTTATAATTCTCAAAAGATCATCTATGCATAAAAATAAATGTGCAAACATAAAAAAATGTGCAAGGATTTTATATATTTTATAGAAAATTATGGGCCATTTTTCCATAATCCTATAGAAATTTGTAAGATATTTAATTTGGAAATATTAACCCTAAAATTTTTATGCAGTTACAATTATATTTTTAATAGTATTAAAATACAAAAATTATGTTATTTTAAAATTAAAAATTGTACATAATTACATGTTGAGGCCTGCGTTTCAAAACAGCCACAAGCTCAAGAATACTTCAGGATACCTAATCAGATAAGATTGATAACGTCCATTTAATATGCCATTTACAATTTTTTTCCTTGAAATACAATTCCTGGCAAAACTCTCAGGCACTTCCCCTCATTATGAGGATGGTACCCAGGGTAAACCTGTTGGTTATAGTTTTTGGCAACCTAACCTAGTGGTTGCAGTTTTTGGCAACCTAAGCCAGTAGTTGCAGTTTTTGGCAACTTAACCTGATGGGGACATCGAGTGAGGCCCACGAAGTTCATAGGGACAGCCAGCCCAGGGACTTGATCCGGGGAGTCAATCACTCAAGCTAACCCACCTGGCTATGCCATTTACAAATTTATTAACTTAAGAATCATATATTTTCTATTATAATTCATTCTTATACATTAGAATATGGTTAGCAGCATTATTTATTAAATTAATGGCTATTGGTGGTAGTCTTCCGGCCAGTTTTGTGATGCCAGTCCTTTTGTTGCTATATTAGCTTTAAAGAGTGCAGCAGAGTGTTAAAACTGAAATCTGTTCTTTGTATTGATCTACTGTGTTGTTGATGATCTAAGGTATTATTATTGGAATCTGTTTCATTAGAAGTTGCCTCACAAAGTGGTTTTCAATGGTGGTGGGTGCAGGTAAAATACTAGATCAGTACAGAATTGATGTGACTTTACCAACTATGTACAACATAGTGGAGCGAGGTGGAAGGTGGGTTTAACTGTTTACCTTCTATACCTATACTGCAGTTCTTGATTGTGTGTTTATTTCAGCTTATCACGCCTAGGTTGTAGTGATGAGCTCATTTAACCTGAAATTGGAATGTGCAGGCCTATTATCATGACTCACATTGGACGCCCATATGATAAGAAGACAAAAACTATCTCTACATGCCAGGATGAATCTGTGGATGCTGTTGTTGCATATTTGCAACGGAAGCTCCACATCAAATTTGCAGTTCCCCGCTTCAGCACGACGGAGAAAAATGGAATTCTGGATATTGACACCTCCATCAACTGGCTGATTCATGACCTTAAGAGTCGGAAGATTGGTGGAATCTACCTGCCGAATACCCGGTGGTTTGCAGTGAGTTCTTTAGCATGATTCCTGTTATTTTTTGCAATGTTTCCCGGCTCAATTTCCCTACCCCAATATGCATTGAATGCATGGTTGTGGTACTCTGGCCTAGTCATTATTCAAAATAATTTTTATGTCAATAGCACAGACCCAACTAAACCGGTGTCTGATATGTAACTTGATGTTACAAAGCTCAAGGTTGCATGTTTTGATTTCCAATATTTGAGGCGGAGTTCCAATATTTGAGCCCATTTGTGTGAATTTGAGATAGCATCGTCTAGCTTCAAAGTTCAAGGTGCATATCAGAGCCTGGTTTAGTTGGGTCTGTGCTAGTGTCAATTTTCGATTCAGCCAATGTATTTCTAGATTCAATGCACCATTACACATAGGGAACACACACAGAGTTGATGGATCATGCCGCCCCCATCCAGGCTGCAGAATGCACCTGGCTTATCTGGGTAAAATGAACTCTATGGCAATCTGGGCTTGACTAAGTCCCGTCACAGGAAGACGAATATTCTAAAAGTCAAGGTCTTGTGATCTAGGACCCAAATCCTGCATGAACAGAGACCTGGAACCTCCTTTACTTATATTGAGTTGACATCTAGGTTTCATCTGCCCCAGTATTAAGAAATCCCATGGGGCTGGTAGCAGTGACCAGCTGTCTAGACTCTATGATTGAATATAGTGATCTCCTTATAATATCTAAGCCGAATTCATCTTCCTGAAAATAACATAAGAATGGGCAATTCTTTATTTTGAGCTATTTCATGAAACATGGAGAAGAAGACAGGAGAAAAGCTCTAAAGAATTGTCATTCAGATTTGTGCTCTAGCTGATGTGTAGTGTGTATGCATGCATATACTTGATCTTCCAAACGTCCAGGTGCATGAGACCCAGGTTTAGTTGGATTTGTTCTAGTGTCTATTTTCAATGCAGCCAATGCACTATTTATATTCAATGCACTGTTTACTCATATGAGGGGCATTCTGGGTTTTACTAGGGTTGGTCACCTGAAAATAAATTCTTCAAAAATCTGGGGCATGTGATGGAGAACCCAATGCCTGGAGGAACAGGAACCTAGGGGCCTTGATATTCCTTTTGAGTCGACCTCTATGTTTCATCTACCTCTATTATTAAGAAATCCAGTGGGTCTGGTAGCACTGATCGGCTGATTATGCTTGAATATAGCCATTTCCTTTAACATCTGAGGCCAAATACCTCTTCTGGGAAATAATTTTAGCTCTTCCATGAAACAGGGGGAGGAAGACAAAGGAGAAAAGCTCGACAGATTTGTCATTCAGCTCTCTGCTCTAGCTGATGTATATGTTAATGATGCATTTGGCTCATGGCAGCCTCATGGTTCCACGTACCATATTGCAAAATACCTGCCCTCGTATGCAGGACTATGCATGCAGGTGTGTGGTCTTTCCTTAAATTTTATTTGGAATCCTGTTACTTCTCTTGAGTCTTATTATTTCAATGAAAATACATTTTGGTTTGATCTTTCTTGTCATTCAGTAAAAGGGAAGATGTCAATTTGAAAATTCTGACATYGTATCCCTCCTCAGGGCGAACTTTATCATGTGCAAGCAGTCTTGAATCCCAGCAAACCATTTGTTGCAATTGTCGCTGGTGCAAAGTATGATACTAAGATTGGTCCATTAAAAGAGATATACAAGAAAGTTGATAAGTTGGTTCTGGGTGGTCTCATATACAATACTTATCTATGTGCTAAATATGGAGTTAAAATTTCCGGTGTTGAGGTATCCATTCTTTTACCTTCCTGTATGAGATGTCCCTGTGGAGTTGGTTTGTTGTTTTACTTATTTTGTGTTTTCCCTTTCTTGTGCAGGATTCAGATATTGAACTTGCAAAAGAGCTTGTAGAACAGGATAAGACGCACAAAAAAATTCTAGAGATGCAGGTGCTGGTTGAATCCGATACTCTGGATGGTAGATTTGAAGGGAAATTTAGAACGATTGATATCAAGGTATATAATACAGAATCCTTTACTGGCACTAATAGATTATAGAACTGTTGGAGTTGAAATATCAATCAGCTATGATGTGATCTGATGTGGAATTCTTTCATTGTGGATGTGTGGCAGGACTTTGCTCCTGGCCAGACTTACAAATATGTTGTTGATGTTGACCCTGTCTCATTTGAGAAAGATGAGGTCAAACAAGCAATGAACTCCGCTAAGACAATATTTGTTAATGCTGTGATGGGACTCATGCCACACTTCTGGCATGGTACAAGCAAAATGGATGAGGTCATTGATAAAAATCGTTCTGCTCAAAAATTCTTTGGAGGTGGTGATACCCTTCAGACATTTAAAAGGTAAATTTCAATTCCTCCATATCATTTATGTCATGCAAGTGTTTCATATGAACAGAGCATTAACAATGTTTTTGTCCTGTGGCAGCCTTCATCCAGCTCTGTATGAAGCCGCATTGAACAATGTCAAATACTATTTATTTACAGGTGGTGGCACTGTTTTGAAGGTTATTGAAGAGGGAGATCCAATGGGATTAGAAACTGTAAAGGCTCTTATTGACAACAAAGAAAACTATTTCAAGAGCATTTAAAGTAATTGAAGCTAGTTTATGGCACATGCTTTAGCCTGCAGAATAAGGGGTGGATATCTCTCAAGGGATAGATTAGGTCATCGTGTTTGTTAGAATGACAGCCATCATGTAGAGATTACTGAAAGGAATATTTGGTAGAATTTTTGACAATTTATTTCTTACATGTTTGTGGAGGGTTCGAAAGATTATGGCAGAAGAATTATGTTTTTGTTACTAACAGGCATGGTTGTCTGAGTCAATATAAGATTTAAGGCATTTCTTAGTCACTTAAAGCTTTGGTGTTTTGGAGATATCAGCAGAAAACTGAAAGTAATGTCATGCTACCAAGACATCCTTAGCTTTTGTAGTTGGATGCATTGAAATTTCAATTATTAGCTATTGAAATGCTTTAACTTTCCCTGAAAATTACTCTGCTTTATTGATAGTTTGGATGATGCTGCATTTATGCTTGTAAGAAAGATATTAGGATGACAGTCTCACTTGTTTAAACTAAATGGATAATATTGCTAACAACTATTTTTGGGTCTACCGAACCACATTGAAATGGGTAAAGAATTGTTGCGGATCAACCACTTCGAGGCAATCTTTTTCTCGAATGTCCATTCTATGTTAAGTAGTTGCAAATTACTTTGAGACCATGCAGGGAACACAACAATTAGTCGCAGTGAATATACATTTTTACCCTATAGTAAATATAAATATCACTTCATATTTAGGAAAGTGTTTGTTTCCAAAGTATCATACAACCTTTTAGTCTTGGGTTCCTTAGATTCTTTCCAGAGTTATTATGAAAGGGGACATTGATATGGATACGGATATAGGGATGGATAGGGACACATAGGGTATTTTTAGGCATTTTGGATCATTTGTTTTGTTTTATTTTGTTTTAAGTGTCGTGGAGACTTGCCCAGTATGTAGAACCTTTCTCTTATAATCATAAATGTAAAATAATTGAAGTTTAGTTGTTTTTTTTTTTAATTGTTTGTGTTTTTATTTTTATTTTTTTGGGAGTGTGCAAAACTTATTATGCAAATCATCATAGTATGACCACCTTGCGGAAGCCATTGTAAGCGTACAATTCATTTTTCGTGAGGGTTTTATTAGAGCTGTCAACATTGCACTTAGTCTAGTAGAACCCCCTATCCACAACTTAATAATGGTACATCTATGGACAACTGTCAGAGTATCCATTTCTATCTTTGATCTGATAGGGTACCTGAGTAGTAGTCTACCAACTAGAAGCAGTTTAACCTCTTACTACAAGGGGAAAAATAAAGTTATGTATGAGTGGCCACATTATGCCATCAATAATTAATGCGTCTTAAATTATCAATTCATAATTAATGCCTCTTAAATTATCAATTCAGGTGTGTAAGCTTCGAGGTGCTATGCAGTGTATGCAACTGCAAGGCCATATCTTTGCTGAGATTCACTCTATTATCCTATGAACGTTGTGCAATTACTCGTGCAATTAAACCAATGCAACAAATTGTTACATGCTTGTTGAGGAAAGTCAATTATACAATAAACCATTCAAGAGCAAGAGATCCAAAATAACCATCGTCGCACTTTGAATAAAAAAACTAGTTGCTGCAAACCATTCAATGGTAAGAGATCTAAAACAATGGTTGCTGCACTTCAAATAAAAAAACTAACTCTGAAACCATTGAAAGAACATGACAAAGATTGAAGAAAATAAAATGACAAATAAATAAATGGAAGTGTATAAAGAAAACTACAGCGATGAAATTGAAAAATGTGTGAACAAAAAATAGAAATAAGAGTAAGCAAATCTATAATTACTATTTAATGAGGGGATTCAATCACTTGCAGCTTTGGAATGGGCCGTTACTCCATAGCAAGCAAGATGTCAAATCTCTCACCTTGAATCACTATTTAACAATGAATACGGTAGAACAAACAACTCGATCTTTCTTATCTAAAATTCACAGTTATACTCTTATTTCTTCTATTACTGAACCGATCTCAAATGGATTGAAAATTTATACATTTAGAAGAAATAGTTCGTGGGTTCTTGGTGATTCTCACTGAATACTAAAAACCCTAACAATGTTAACTACTAAAAATAATAACCTGACAAACAAATTCTAGAAACATTGGATCTATTTATTTTGTTGGCCATTGAAATATGTTCTAAAATACTATGTTGTAGAGTTGGGTTGAATTTTGTTGCAATAGGATTTTTGCAGGGATCAAGGATTCAACAATTACCTTTAATAGTCTACAAGGTGTAGGGAATTTTATAACTCGTAGAAATTTTGCAGATAAAGAAGTTGAACACCACGAACTTCTCTATAGCATAAATCATTAGTGCCTCCAAAATATAATAATCATCAATAACTCGTGCATTCCATTCAAAACATCTTAAAAACTATCACACGTCAATTTACAAGGAGGTACTAGATAAAACCCAAATGGCTATAATAGGGTGGCATAAACAATGTTCACGGTGTGTATGGGATATTTAGCAGTCAATTAGTCATGAAAACACCCAAAAAAGATTTCTAAAATGACACATTTTTTAGACTCAGCAGACCTCCTAACTGAAGAATTGGACCCCTTGTGCAACATTATTATCCATGTTAGCCTTGACACACCTCCCTAAAATTTATGTTATCACATGGTTCTTTGCAGCACGTTCATGGCACCTTCTAACAAACTCGAGTTGCTCTAGTTACTATATCAAAAGAAATTTAAACGAGTCATTACAAATCTCATACTTGGCTTGAAATCCATGGTCTCAAATGTCTCTGAGTATTGAGGTGTTCTTGCATCATGACATTGTGTAACACAGGTTGGCTTGAAATCCATGGTCTCAAATGTCTCGAGTATTGAGGTGTCCTTGCATCATGAATGGATTTATTTTTTATGTTTTATTTTTTCAAATTGACATTCACATAATTAAAACCTCGTAGATTTTTTAACAAGTGGATAGACCAT
Organism: Picea sitchensis; assembly: GCA_010110895.2. Taxonomy (NCBI): domain Eukaryota; kingdom Viridiplantae; phylum Streptophyta; class Pinopsida; order Pinales; family Pinaceae; genus Picea; species Picea sitchensis. Next base: position 81,955 of record SNQJ01S0094190.1, read on the forward strand.
TTTTATGATTTCTAGCAGTGCTTGAAATAACTTCCATCATAAAATAGTGTTGCAGAGTTTTGAAAATAGTTCTATAAAACAAGGGCGGCAGATTTTTGGAATAAGTGCTATAAAACAATGGTGTTGATTTTTGCTGCTGCAGAGTTCTCTTATTATAATTTTTTCTGAGATAATATTGTTGAAATTTTGCTGAAAGATAGTTCCATTGAAAAAATTGTTGTTGAAAGTCCGCTGAAGAATGATCAGCAGCATCATAGTGTGATAAAATGTTTCTGTAATAACTATGACATTGAATTAAAAATTTGTTGAAGAATGATTAGTTGCATAACAATGTTATAAAAAAAATTCCGCAACAACTATGACAACAAATGTGTTATCACGACAACAAAATCTTGTGAGTAGCTTCCTTATAGTTTCTTTTTTTTATTCCATTTTCATTTTTTTTTTTTGGCTTATTTTTCTTCATTTTTATGAAAACTCTGCTATTTCATTCGTCAGAACCACATGTGGCATATTTAGCACCATCTTTTAGTGCCGGCTTTAGCACCTTGTTTTTGCTGTTGGTGATAATGTGGTTTCTATTAACTTGAAATTTAGAACGACTTGTGCACCAATTTTTGCTTCTCACATATATGTGAGCAGTTCATAAGCATGAGCAGTTCATATTTAGCACCATGTTTTGGAAGTTGGCTCTAAAGTCATCACTAATAGCATTAACTTTGGCAACAGCTGGTGTGCCAATTTTTGTGTTTTATTTAGAGCTATTTTTGTGGCTGATGATAAGGTCGATGACCATGCTCTTAGTTGGAACCTTACTTTTTTGAGACAAGGAAGAAAAGTTGACACCAAGCGAATTTGTGGTTTCCAACATTTATCGGGATGAGTGGCTAGGAAAAGAGGATGATTGTCTCTCCACATGTCGAAAAATAGTGGTTTGCAAGCAATGTTTCAAGGCGAGGCCAAAGAAAACTGCAAGGAGAACATGGTGGCCAAATGGGCGTAGTCTACCACAATACAAGGGAGTGTGGGGAAAAGACAACAAAATGAATGGATAAGAGGGTGTAATGGTCACATCATTACTTTTTTGAGACGAGTCATGCCCAAACTTACAAGCGTGACCATGTACATGGAAGAAGAGTCAACACCAAATAAATTTGGGGTTTTCAACTTTCCTTGAGATGAGTGGCTTGGAGAAGAGGATGACCATCACTCTAGATGCCAAAACCTTTCGCTCTCCAAACAATGTTGCAAGGAAATTCCAAGCAAAACAACAATGAATAGATCAAAGCAACCAACCATTGCGAGGCAACCACAATATAAGCGAGGATATGGGAAAAAGACAACAGAATGAATGGATAAAGAGGGTTATTGGTTGTAACATGTCTTTTTTGAGATGAGTCATGGCCATACTTGCAAGTGTGCCCATGCTCAAGTAAGACGAGTGTGCGCCAAGGAATTGGGCTTTGAGAAAAGGACGACCATCCCTCCACGTGCAAAAGAACGTGTGGCTTCCAAGCATTGTTGCAAGATGGTGCCAAACAATGAACAAGGCAATGAACTAGTCGGAGTATACAAGAACATAAGGGAGCGTGTGGGGAAAAACAACAAAATGAATGGATAAAGGGAGCTATTGATCACATAATTACTTTTCTAAGATGAGCCATGCCCAAACTGAAAAGCTTGCATGTGCATAAGGAAGATGAGTGGACATCGAAAACAAAATTGGGGTTTCCAACTTTCCTTGAGACAAGTGGCATGGAGAAGAGGACCATTGTCCCTCCATAGGTCGAAAACTCGTGGTTTCCAAGTGATGTTGCTAGGGAACGCCAAACAAAATGGAAAGAGGAAACCAAGGAGATGAACTAAGAAGAGGTAATGAGAGCACAAGGGAGCATATGAGAAAAATACAACAAAATGAATAGTTGGAGGGGTATTGGTCACAACCTTAATTTTTTGAGACAAGTCATGCCCAAACTTGCAAGTGCACCTACGAACAAAATTGGGGTTTCCAACTTTTCTTAATATGAATGGTTTGGAGAAGAGAACGACCACCTCTCCACATGTCAAAAACTCATGGTTTCCAATGTTTGCTCCATATTTAGTGCCATGTTGAATTCGACACTAAATTAATCTCTATTAGCGTTGACTTTGGCAACGACTATTATGCCAATTTTTGTTTCATATTTAGCATTATTTTTGTGGTCAATGCTAAGGTCGATCATGCTATTAGTATGAGAACACATTATTTCATGTCGACTTTGTTGGCTTCTACTGTGCTAGTTTGACTCTTGTTGCCTTAGAAGAGCCTTGGCTCAATACGTTCCATACCAACTTTATCATTTGACAACTCAACAAGTATGTTTGATATAAAATTTTCCTTGTTGAGTGTGGATCATTCATATGAGCTACTCTCCACTGTTTTCAATCAGTTTTAAGAGCATATATAATCAGTCATCTTGACATGCCATTCCCTTCTCACATCATTCATTTTCCTTCCCCTTCGCTATTGTCAATAGATGTAAAGAGTATGATTAGGCCTCTAGACATGCCGTGCTAGACATATGAGATTCATTTTTTTTTTTTATAATTGACATATATTTTGTAACATTATCAACAAGGTTCAACCTAGAGGATGAGGGTCGAAGGTGGGAATATGCCATTTTTGTCCACTGGAACATTCACATATTTTTTAATCAATGCTTTAATTGTTTTGTAATTCAATAGATTTTGATTTTTCTACAATAGATCATTGAAAATAAAGTTTCATGATTCTTTTCTTCCTGGAGGACAACCTTTACCCACCAATCAATATTTTCGAGAATGCTTAAAATATTTTTTGTAGTTGCTCATTTTTAGCGATGTTTATTGACTTCACTCCACTCCACCTCATTTTTGTGCTTCTTTGAAATCTCCCTTACCATATTGAATTAACACATTATTATTTTGACTAACAGATTGTGTAACCTAAAAAAGTATCATGCTAATCACATTATGACCCCTAACATACCCCATAACACACTAACTTGTAGTGTATAACAATTTAAATTGTACCTAGAAACACATTAAATAAATATACATCTAACACACTAATAAATATTTGTAAAACACTCATTTTTCCCCCGTAACACACCAACTACTTAATAACTTATACCCTTTAACATAGGCTAACCCCCCAACATACTGAATTATTCTCTCTAACATGATTGAACTCAAACGCATTTAACTCATACCCCCTAATACATTAAACCCTTGAAACACTAACCCATATTCCCTTAATATAGTAACTCTCACCTCTTGTAAAACTAACGGCCCATACCTCTTAACACAAGCATTATGCCATACACCCTAACACACTATCCTTCTAACACATTAACATATACCCCTTAATATTCTAAATCTCCCTTACCATAATGAATCAACACATTATTACCCCTAATAGATTGTGTAACCTAGAAAATTATTACTCCAATCACATTATGACCTCTAACATATCCCTTAGCACGATAACATGTACCATTTAACAATATAAATTGTATCTTAAAACAAATTAAATGCATATACATCCTAACACACTAACAAATACTAGTGAACCACTATTTTTTACCCAATATCATAGTAACCATCTAACAAACTAATTTGTACCCATTAACACACTAACCCCCTAACACATTGAATTGCAACCACTAACATGATACAACCAAACACACTAACTCATACCCCCTAATATAGTAAACCCTTAAAACTCTAATCCATATACCCTTAATATACTAACTCACACCCCTTGAAAAACTAATGGCCCATACCCCCTAACACACGTAACCACTAAACTATCTACCCTAACACATTATCCTTTTAATACACTAATAGATTCCCCTTAACACTGTATCTTGTTCCCACAAACACACTAATCTTGTACACTCCTAACATAATAGTTCTATCTTACAGTAGTTCCCTTATTCAAACATAGCAAAACTCGGGAACCAACCCAACAACCCCCCTAGTCCTCCTAGGTCCTTATTTATACTAATTTTTGGCTTATCAGTCGTTACAATCTCTTACAAAAACCTTAACATGGTTAGTTAGGTTTTCCTTGCATGCTTTCCTTCTTTTCATACAACTTTTCCTCGCACATGTTGCTTTTCCAAATTAAGCTTTATTTTCCAAAATTGAACTTTTCTTTGTTTGTTGAGCAAAATTGTTAAGTTAGGTAGATTTTCCTAAGTGTGGAGGATTTTATTAATTAATCCTCATCAATTATCGAGATTTGAAATTCTATCGTTGTAATTAGTTACAAAATTGTTAGAGGCTTGTTTAATGAGTTGGGAGTTGACCTTCCATGCTTATATTGTAAGCCTTTGGGCAAAGAAAGGGTAGTAGGTGTGGAGAGTGTGTACATTTTGCAGAAGTCTCAGAGACCAAGGAATAATAGAGCAAATAGAACAAGAATTTGTGTATCAGTCGCCTTCCAACATTAATACAATTCCAAAGATTGTGTTTTATTGTGGTTTGTCTTGCACTTGTAACTGTAATCGTTCTCGAGTGGGTGATATAGTTTTGATTTGCAGTGTAATGGATCGGGTTTAGAATTGTGTTTCAGAGATGAACTAAGTCTATTTAAATTTTTTTGTTTTTTGTTTTTGTTGAAACGAATGGTCAAGATTAGATTTGGGAAGAAATACCACCAGATCGATGGCTCACAGTATATCGGTGCACCAACCCTGGTGTATTTCAAAAGAATTGTAAAGTGGGACTCCGATCACCCGACATCTCGATATGTCGATCCATCGATCTATCGATCCTCTGGAGATTTGTTAATTAAGTGTAAGGGTTATCGGATTCCAAGACCCCGATCTTTCAGTTTTCCGGGATCATTACCACTGGTCATAGTTCCATACCGGATATCGTTGAAATTTGTGTGTCATTCCCAATGAACTCCTGGTATTCCTGATCTCTTGATACATTAGTATCGTGGTTCCGTTGTTGTGTTCTGACCTATCAGCCTACTAGGCGGGGGGGGGGGAGGAATTTCTTTGGAAACAAGAACCTGAAGCAGAACAAGCGATGTTGATTACAAGAATGTTTGGAAACAAGAACCTGAAGCAGATATTATAGGTAATAACTTGGGTAATAAATTGCATATGTTGATTACAGGGAGAAGCAGACAAAGTATTGTGACAGAGGATTGCAGTTAGAAGGTTGTAATAGAGGAAAAGAACAAGCGAAGCTCTCACATGGAGAAGCTTGCGACAAGAAGAACCTTACAATAAGGGAGGTTGTAAATAATTTCCAACTAATATTGGAAGGTCTTCAACAGTGGAAGTTCTCAAGAGAGTGTGAGCAGAGTGCAGAGTGTAGAAGTCAAGTGAGGAGCAAAGAATGCTCAGAAGGTTCTATAGGAAAGAATGAGTAATACCAAAAGGTCAAGCTCAGGAGAAAGCTTGATGAGGTATGGCATGGCTACGTGTGGAGACTTGTTGCAAAGGAAAAGACTTGGTTGCAGCTCACACTGGACATGCAAAGCTCACAAAAGCAAAGATGAATATGACTAGAGACAGTCAAAAGAAAGAAGGCGCCAAAGAAAATGGCAAGAGGAGAATGAGTAATGAAGAATTTGACAAGGAAATGATTGAGTTAAAAGCACAACTCAATTATGTGGAACAACTGCTATAGAAGAGGATTGATGAAAACCATAGGGGGTTGGAATGTAAGGAAAAAGGTCAAGTGGCCTATTGTGAGATTATTTATCAAGAAATTGATGCACATGATTAATGTTTTTATTAAAACTGAGGAAAAGTTAGAGGAGAAGAAGAGACACATATTGAGTGCTTTGTTGAAGGAAAAGAAGCTCAGAGCATATGAGTTTAGACAAAGGTCGATGAAAGATAGAGAAGTTCACATTTGTGAACCTGAACAAGGATCAATCCTAGGAGAGGATAATGATGATATTAGATTAGTATAGAGGAGGGATGTCAATAACATCAAGTGAGATAGAGGGATCTCATGAATTTAAAACTAATTGTTTGTGTAAGTGTATACTTGCAAGTACTAGAGACAATGAAGCTAAACAAATGAAAGGAATTGCAGAAGAAGAAGAAACTCAAGAAGAACATAATTATGCTTGTGAAAACCAACAAGAGATAGTAGATTTAGAGTATGGACATACTCATGAAAATACCATGGAGGAGAGAAGTTCAACATTGTTTCATGGAGCCAGTACTAGAGAAGCTCATAAATCTTAGATGGACATAAAAGAGAATTGGGAAACTCCAGGAGACCAAGGAGTTCATGTTGAAACTTTACAAGATTATGCATAAAGAAGTTGTAATACCCCAAGACTGAGCCCCAATTGAAATTGTAAATATGTTTTGTAGGTTGGTGAGTGAGGTGATTATAAGATAGAAGGCTTATGTGATGAATTAGGTTGGAGAGCCTAGATGCTAAAGGCCATTGAACCTATTTTTGTATATGTAAACACTCATATAATTAATAAAATGCATCGCTGCGTGTAGACCAACCACGATACAAGAGTATGGGGGACTAAACTCCACTAGGAAGGGAAAGGGGGGGGCTAAGAGCCTAGGAAAGGGGCTAAGCTAGAGGGATTAACTCCAAGAGAATATTATAATATTATTCCTAAAGACTATGGTGAGGGTAATTATTTTATCCTAATTTCTTATGGGAAAGAGAATGAATCCCATGTGGAGAGAAACGAGCTCCTTGAGAGACATGTGTCATCAAGGGCCCATACAAATAAGTGTGGGGGAAATTAGTCCATTTGGGACACACTCATTCATTCACGCACTCAACCATTCACGCCATCAACTTTACCTCTGGAGCCTGCACACACTCCTGCATCTACCCCGTACTTTCATGTTATCAACAGTAAAAACGTACCCTCCTGGGATGCACAACACACTTGTACCTACCTGAGCCAATGTTGTACCTTTCTGTTATGATCCATGCCTATACCAAACCCGAATGATGTTGTTGTTGCCTTCACCTGTGCCTTAAATGAACGTTGTTGTTGTCATCACCATTACTTGTATCTAGTCGACTTATGAGTTGGACTGAAGAAGCAGGTTGTCAGGCCCGTGGATTGAAGAGGTGGGTTTTTAGGCCCGTGAGCAACTCTCTCCAGGTGAGAGAATTGTTGGGGAAGTGATTTCCCGAGGGATCCCAACTGCAACTATAGTTCTCTGAGGCTTCCTATTTGGCATGTTGTTGAAGCCTTGGAAGGGAAGTGGTGCAGTCGAAGTATTGTTGAGCAGAGAAGGGGCACACTTCCTGGGGTGGGACAGGAATGTGGGGAATGAGAGACTGTAGGATGGTAGTTTGAGTTGGCTCTTGGGATGAAATCCTTCATGTTGTCTGTGTTGCCTCAGCCTGGTTAGAAATCCCTTTTACCTAGGTGGAGTTTAGTCCCAGCTTGGGGGTGACTCATTGCTGAGAGTTCTAAGCAGCGTGGTCTAAGGATGGGAGGATCATGGAAGGTCTGCACATAGTTGGTGGTCTTCTAACAAAGATTAAGTATCAATTGTGTGTTAATTACATGTTGTGTATCTATGCATGTGTTTATGTTTATGGGTTTTGTCTGTGTATGTTGCATGCATGTTTTTACTATTATTTCTTCATGAATTTGTGTATTGTAGAACATATTTGGCTGCTTTAAGTTTTATATACATACATATGAAATTATTTTTTTTATGGAGTGGCATGGCCCCGACTTGGGTGGCCGGGGTATGTTACAGAAGTAAACTCAGAGGTATAATTTTTAGGTTGTATTTTCTCTTACTAAATGTTTACCTTATTAATTTTGAAGGACTTCTATCAAAGGTAAGAAGCAAATGGAAAATGGGAAAAGAGAGGAAAGTGTATGTTTTGCATATTTATGAGTGTTAAGAGGAAGTTATTAGGGAGAACTTAGCTCAAGGCATTGCAGCTAGTCTAGAAGAGACTATGAAGAATAGAAGACAAGAAGACAACCAGGAAGGCAGAGATCAATTTTCTGAAGATGAAGGGAAATATGCACCACAAAGAGATGAAGAGTAGAAAGTTATATGTACTAGTAGTGAAGAGGACAATGATGCAAATTATAACCAACAGACCGTAAAGGGACAAACAATTTAAGAAGACAAGTGTACAAATGAAGCAGTAAGCTATACATTGGTTGTCGAAATAATGTAACTGCAAAGTGTATTCTAATTATTATTGTTGTATTATTCATTAGATCAATCCCCTATTGCGGATTGATCATGTCGGCTATTGTAAAAGACCAAATCCCCTTTTGCGGATTAGTCAAAACATAATTGTCATAGGGAAAATAAGAAGTCGGCCCCATAATATATTAAAGGTGGTTATAACCACCCAGATTTAGAAGTCGGTCCGACCAGTGAAAAGACACCTCCACATGTGCCAGAGTTGTATAAATAAGGAGGCTAGTGCCTCACTTAGACATACACTCACTTGTTCATTGAGAAGCAAGTTTAAGAGCTGCAGTTGGAGAAGAGAGAGAGAGAGAGAGGCACATTCTTGGGAGAGGACTTTCTATATTTGTTTGAGTTATCTC
>SNQJ01S0094191.1:0-17475 GCA_010110895.2 Picea sitchensis
ACCCAAACTAAAAGTTTTCTTTTAAAGCGAACTATTCAGAAGAAATCTCATCTTTCCTTAAACAATTCTAAAGAAAACACACGCTTTGTAATTGAAAGACACTCAAAGCAAGAGACTAATCCTTCAAAACCAAACAAAGCAAAGATGGCTAAAAGCAACTCAAAGAATGTCAAGAACACTGTAAGCAGATCAATATAGGCTCTAAAAGCTCAATCCAACTGATCAAAGCAAAACTGGGTCATCCAAAGATGACAAAACCCAATCCAAAAAGTTTACAAACAAGTTCGCAGCCTAGCAGTATATTACAGTGCGAGAATTAGGTATTCTCGCAGGCTAGACATTGGTAGGGTGCGAGAAGTTCGCACTGAACCTAACAGCAGGGTGCGAACATCAATGATTCTCGGAGTCCACAGACAGGTACATTGCGAGAATGTCTGTAATCAAAGAAAATTTTGAAAAAGGACAAGAAATCTAAGTAAACTTCTAGATCCAGAGAGTCTGGATGGATGTCCCACAGACTCAGAAACCAGAAAACAAGCAATCAAAAGAAGGGAAACTAAACTGACTAGGAAACAATTTGATCCCCAGTGGAGTCGCCAATTTTGTTATCGGACTAATTGGTAGGTGCGGACACTAACCGATCTCCCTAGATCCACCTGGATCTAGAACAAAACACACTAGAACATGACACTTTCCTTAAGTTTTAAATATTGAATTTATTAACTAAAGAGGGAAAGGTGACATACTATTTAAATGTCACTTCCTCTCGCCATCACCATCCTAGCTCCATTCCAACGCTCATACAATGATGAACCTGCAAAAGAATACAACCAACCAAAGTGAGTGATAGTAATAGCATAAACTCAATATAAACCTATGTATGTGATCAAGGAATCATACAATAAAATACAACAAGCTTTATAAGAAAGAATCATATTACTGTATCATATTAAATGTGAAAGAGAGATTACAACCATGGCCTTCATGTCGTAAGGTCCCTTCCAATTGTCCTTCGTTCCCCACACACTTCCACTCCAAGAATTCTAAGAGCATAGATCTTATACTACTCACAATCTATCTTGACAAAACAAATCTCAAAGCCACTCTAACCAAGCTAACAATCTCAAAAGCTCCAAAGCTGACCAAAGCTAACTTTCTCCATGAGAACTCCTCTCTTTTTATAAGTTGAAGAGGATAAGGTGAGGAGGTTAGGATGATCCCACTAAATCATGAAAACGAGTAAGATCCAAACCATTTGGATGCCACCTCACCATGGAAGTTTCTCCTTCTAGAAGATTCGAGAAAACGCTTGTTTTTCCCACGTGTAGGATTTCTCGCACCCTGCCTATATAGAAACCTGCGAACTTCCTTTTTTACAAGGTTTTTACAAGGGAAAATGCAACTTCTTTTCTCAGGAAAAGTTCTTCTCTCTTCTCTCTTCAAACTCAGGCCACTGACCCTTCTGAAGGCAACAGATAGGTTTACATCATTAACGGTCATAGGGATGACGAAAATAATGTGTAACACAAGGATGTCTTTATGCATAAGCAGAAAAGTTACTAGTGAACCTTTTTGCTGGTTATGTTTTTATCTCGCTGTTTAGCGCCTAACCGAAATGGAAAACATTAACATCGATGCAGAATACTGCTTTTATTTGGACAGAATCATGAATGGACAGGTTACAGCAGTAATATTATAAATGGAAAACATTAACCACTATGCATATTCGAAAACAGTGAAAGATCCACTCGTTTGGACAGAATCATGAATAGGCAGGTTACAGCAGTAATTTTATAAATGGAAAACATTAACCACTATGCATATTCGAAACAATGAATCTACAGGTTAAGTGAAAGATCCACTCACTTGTAATTTCAATTTGCCATTGATGACATAATCATAGCATCGGGTAAAAGTCCAACAACATAAACGGGAATACAGATAATTTATAACACACTGGTTTGTGAGTGTCAATTTTTTTAAATTATTATATGTAAATTTCATTCTCATAATTTTTTTTTATTAGTATAAAAAAATTTAATTATGTGCAATATACAATGTAACAATTCTCCAACTTATTTATTGGTTATATGGGTTAAATTTTGATAAATAATAATGAATTAATTTTGATTCATGAAATAAATAAAATTAATTAATTTTCACAAAATTACATTATAAAAACTAAAAACTTACACAAAAATCACAACCTTTAAGCAAACACAGATGTGTAAAAACTTTCCATCCATAATAACCTTTCCACTCATAATAACCATAGTAGAGTATTCATATTAACAATGACCATATTAGAATATTAAGATTAATGTTTTCGATAACAAAAACATCAAGTGAGAATGCAAAATTCTCAAAAAATAAAAAGGATTCTTACAAAGATGAACCCTTATTTCAATCTGTGTGAGGGAGCTCACTAAAATCGATTCCAAGTCGCTCAATATTTGGGCGCGGAGTCCAAATATTTAGCTCTGCAGAGTTAATAACATCTGCATTATAGGTTACACAGTTTAATATAGATTGGCCACCTTATACAGATATTAGAATTTATGACGGGTATCATAATTAGAGCTAAAAGTAGATTTGATGGTTTGAAAATTGTGATGCCCGTAACTTTTGACGTGTATATTTTGAATTTACATGTCAAATACGGTTTCAAAGGAAAAAAAACGTTCTACAGGACGTCAAATTCCAGGCCTGCACTCACTCATAGTTTCATTCTGCTCACTCATAACATAACCATTAAAAGTCGACAACATAAAGTGGAATACAGTTTATCTATAATACACTGGCTTCGAGTAATTGAGTGATAGGTTAAAACAATAACTACAGAAATGGAAAACGATAATCACCATGCATATTCAAAATTCAGAATTATGAACGGAAAGTTACAACAGTGAATAGTCCACTCGTTCATGGTTTAAGTCTGCCTACTCCTAACGTAAACGGTAAGGTAAAGTCTCCCTGAATAGACTGGAATAACGTTTATCCATGATACACCAGTTTCCAGTAATTGATTCTGATAAGATTAATCTTAAGTAGAAATCATTATGAATGGACAAGTTACAACAGTAAATAGTCCACTCATTCATAGTTTGAGTCCTATTCGTAACGTAATGTAAAGTCTACATGAATAGACTGGTCGTTTGAATAACGCTTATCCATGATACACCAGTTTCGAGTAATAGATTCTGATACGATTTAAGTAGAATTAAGTAGAAATCATTTGAAGTGATTGATTGTGATAAGACTTCCTTAGTAATTATGATATTTTTTTATTTTTTTATTTTTTTGTTTGTGTATGGAGGAATCAGCAATTAGTTGGATACGTGCTGGCACACAAGATAAGGTAAGTCGGGGAATTGAACTTGAAACCTCATGGGACTTCATTTTCACGGCACTTGCCAATTGAGCTGCCCCCTGGGACTCCTTAGTAATTATGATATTGATAATAGTTCCACTCATTAAAAAAAATTCAATTGCAATCCACTCATTAAAAAAATTGAATTGCAGTTCTCGTTTAAAAAAAACCAAAACCTTACAAAACCTATAAAATTTTATTTTGTAAAACATACTAATAGAATGGCTTTTATGGATAAACTTTATCCACACCTACCCCTGAACCCAAAACCTTTAAAAAACACTCTAAAATTTTTATTTTGTAGGACATACACATAGAATAGCTTCCTTTTATAAACTTTATCACCATCTACCCCTGTAAAAATTATGAAATTCTGTTTCTTCGGATTCCCAGAGAATGACCAAGGAAAATGAGTTATTTATCCACCTTGGTGTCGATGGTGTCTGATCATGAGTCATGACCTGATCTACCATAAATAACTTAGTAATTAACAGAGTGACGGACACAGAGTTCGAACTGAACAAGATGATAGAATTACTAGATATAAGGAACGTATTGGACAGCTAGAGTTAGAGCGACACAAGGTGTACTGGAAATAGTAAAATCAGATGGGGGTGAATTGTAACGACTATGTGATAAAGTAAAGTAGACATGGAGTGCAGTGATGAAAATGATGTCTAGATTGATTTTTGATTGTTTTTTGGTAATTTTTTCTGTTTGATTTTGTTTGAAATTCGATAATGAATGGTTGGAACTGCAGATTTGAATGGTTAAGTTTGTATAATCAGAGTGTTCTAGGGGTTTTTCGGTAGGTTGAATCCATTTGTACATTCAAAAATGCAATTTAAACAATAAAAACTAACTATTTTATCTAAATTTACATCTCCATATTCTAGTAAAACAAAACCCCCAAAATTAAAAAGTTTAGCAAACTTGGAAAAAAAAACAGGGTTCACTTTATCAATTCTACATGAGTAAAGAGAAAGTATCACTTAAGTAAAGGAGCTCACTGCACCCACTCTGTTATCCATGGAGTGCAGTGATGAAAATGATTGTCCAGACTTAAAAAAAAACAGGGTTCACTTTTGCAATTCTACATAAGTATAAGAGAGAGTGTCAGTTAACTAGACGATCTCACTGCACTGACTCTGTTATCCATGGAGTGCAGTGACGAAAATGACGGCCCAGACTGAAAAAAGGTAGGGTTCACTTTTGCAATTCTACCTAGGTAAAAGAAAGAGTGTCACTTAACTAAACGAGCTCACTACACCGACTCTGTTATCCAACTAAAAGGAACAGATGGAGTGGCAGAATGTACTGAATCCTAACCGAATGGAACTAGACAAGGATCTAGTGCACTGTAGCTACTCTGGCGACCCAAGAGTATCACCTGACACCAAGCAAAGGAAAGTGATAGAATATCACCTGACACCAAGCAATGGAGGAGACAATTTGTACTATTCCTACTTTATTAGGACATGACCGTTCACTTAATGTTTAGACGAAATGATTGGCACACGCAAAGTCGTTACAGACTACAGTAACTCGAACAGATATAATGCACTGTTCGTATTTTCTTTATTTCGTCATCAACTGGAGGAGTACACTGCAGTTTGTAACTCCAACAGATATAATGCACTGTTCGTATTTTGTTTATTTCGTCATCAACTGGAGGAGTACACTGCAGTTTATTCTGCCATGGTAGTGAAAAATGGCGCCGTGAAAAATGGAGTTCACTGTTCATACTTCGTTAATCTCGTCATCGACAGATGGAGTACAATGTAGGTAGTTGATTCTGCCTTGTCGATACAAAATAGAGCTCCCTGTTCGTACTTTCTTTATTTCGTCAGCTATAAGTAGACTACACAGTAGTCGATTCTGGCAGTGACAAAAAATGGACTGGTACTCTGGACAAAAATCTGAAGACCTTAATCAACGCGCAAATAAAAAAAAATGTGAGATTTAAACCTCATCTTCAAAGTATTATGTACAAATTCATGAGTGGTTGAAGGCTTCTGTAGGACCATCTTTGTACAGTAGCTTTATATCTGCAAAAGTTATCTTTGAAAAGAATTGATATGAAGCATGCCATCGAGGTCATATGTCCAAATAGTCACTAGTGGGTTTTGATATTCTTAGTTTTGACAAGAGCTCATATAAAAGCTAGAACCGGCCATCAATGAGATGGTTACAAAGTCCTCTATTGAAATAGGATTTATTAGATGTGTCATTGGAGTTGAAGGAGTTGAAGCAGTTAATTAGGAATTCGAGGGTGTCCTAACCAAGTCCACTAAGAGATTTTAATGTTTTTAAGGAGTTTTAAGATGAGCTGGTATAGTGATATCACAAGTTATATAAAAAATTATTTAGGGTGGTGGTTAGGGGTGGTTATTAATCTACTAAGAGATTTTATTAATGTTTTTAAGGAGTTTCAAGATAGTGATATCACAAGTTATATAAAAAATTATTTAGGATGGTGGTTAGGGGTGGTTATTAATCTACTAAGAGATTTTATTAATGTTTTTAAGGAGTTTCAAGATGTGTTGGTATAGTGCTATAATAAGTTATATAAAAAAATATATAGGGTGGTATAAAAAAATGTTTAGGGCGGTGGTTAGGGGTGGTCATTAGTCCACTAAGAGATTTTATTAATGTTTCTAAGTAGTTTCAAAATGAGTTGGTATAAATTGCTATAATAAGTTATATAAAAAAATATTTAGGGTGGTATAAAAATTTATTTAGGGCGGTGGTTAGGGGTGGTCATTAGTCCACTAAGAGATTTTATTAATGCTTTTGAGTTTTAAGATGAGTTGGTATAGTGTTATAATAAGTTATATCAAAAAATATTTAGGGTGGTGGTTAGGGGTGGTCTGTTAAATTTTTTATTAAAATAAAGTACCAAGGCAAGTGTTTCTCTTCCCTAGGTGCCTAAGGGGGAGAAAGTGCCTAATGTGGGTCCTAGTCAATTTAATTTGTGANGAGATGCAAATTAAAAGATAACTTTATGACTAAAGTGAGGGAGAGTGAAGAGACACCAAATCTCAGCCACCCATCTAATATAATCTCAACCGTTAGATTAGAAAACCCCTCACCTTCCCTCATGAGGTCGACTAGGGCAAGAGGGCGCACCCATTCTTGGGTAGTTCATTCATTTTTCTTATTGAGAGAGCAAGAGAGAGCTGGGAGAGGTCGAGCTTGAGAAGAGAGACAGCATTTGCTGAAGGAGAGCATGCATCCCAAGGCAAAGAGCAACATGGATTTCGAGGCAACAGGCAACAAGGAAGAACAAGTTGTACCATACGGATTTTTGAAGGTCGTACAATAATAAATTTGCACAGAAATCGACGTGGACAATAGTTGTGTTTTCTGAGAGTATTGGCACGCTTTTCAAGGCTACCGTACAACATTTAATTGGCATAGAAATCGAGGAAGGATTTGGGCACACTTTTCTGGGTGAGAAAATTCCGTACAGTCTGTAGGGACCTGCACAGAAATCGAGGGTTGTACCACAAAAAATTATGGGCACGTTTTTCAAGGTGATGGCACATTTTTCAAGGCATTTTTTCTTGTTGGGTTTTTGGTATAGTCTTGATAGAATTTTGGGCACAAATTTTGAGAGAGTTCGTACAACATTAATTGTTGAGACAGTTGTACGGATTTCTGGTTCAGAAATCGAGGAGCAAAGCTACAGGAATGTCCAGATAAGTTTGTGTAAATTTTTGAAGATGAATATGCTATAAAAGAATTTCTCAGAAGCCCATAAATAATAAAAATCCCTCTCTCACTGGTTTTCCCCTTGTGGGTTTTTCCAGGGTCAAAGTTAGACCAAAATCTACGTACATAAATTTTTCTGTTTGCATGGTGATATTTGTATTGCGTTAAAACGATGTTCGAAATCCTCATGTTTAAGTTCAAGACAATTTTATGCTAAGTTTTTCTCTGGTATTGTTGAAGCAGGTTTGGGCATTTGGATTTGAAAAATGGAGTGAGACTAAAAGCGGGTTCAGGGTCGAGAATTTTTAACATGGTATGGTGAGTTGAAATGACATTTTTGGAGGCGGAAGAGTTGGGACAGCGATCACTTCGCAGAGCAATTTTTTTAATTTGTGATTTCAGCCAGAAAAGGGTCCTGCTACTTTGGTTGAGAACCCGGAACGATGGGGCAACAAATTTTGGTTCTTGGAAGGAAAGGATGATCTTGCTTTTACAAGAGAATGATTGTGGGACATTGTGGAGAATACCACTATCATGTTGTAATTTTCTTATGCTACAACTGAGGCTCATACTAAGAAAGTAGCCAGGAGCTGAGATTTACATTCTTGAGTAAATCAAAGGGATCATTTGATTTCCCTCCACTTATTGTGACGGGGAAGACACATGACTTAGAGATGTGGGAGTTTTTAACTAAATTGTACCAAAGTACAAATGAAGCAGGAGAGATGGGTTTTGAGGAAAAACAAGAAACAAAATGACAAAATTTTGATGGTCACATACCTTACTAAGATTGACACGATTGAGGGATGAACTTTGGAAGTATGGGAAACCATAGGCCATGATGATCTTAATGGTTCTTATTGAGATGGACTCCCTAATAATGGGTTGTTTTATTGGAGGGCATGAAAACCTCCTGAGGGAGAAGCTTCTTGGTTAGGAATATTTTTGGGATGACTTTATACAGAGAGACAGGAGGGTTGCAAATTTCATCTAAAGTGCATGAGGGAGATGTCTTGCTACCCTTCCAGCAAGAAGTTCATAAAGTCCAAAGGGAGGCAGAAGCCAGGGTGAAGGAAAGACGCTGAGCAAAGTCAAGTGCTGCTTACCATGGACTAGGCACTATCACGGGATAATGTCAAACAAGGAAGAATAAATAAATAGCGACCAGTGATTGGAAAAGTTTTCTACCAAGTTTAATAAAGAATTTTCATGATTGTGTGTCTCGAGGATACAGCTCGATGCATAGTATATTGGCGTTGGATTGCCTCTCATCATATGACAGGTTCATGAGCACTTGTGAGATCTTACCAGTGTGGAGATCAGTGAGTGTTGGAATGGCAGGAGGAGGTGGGGTAAGCTGGATTATGGGGCCAGTATCATTTTAGGAGGAGTCTTTCCCATGACTTTGATAGAAGGTTCTATATGTTCTAAGCTTGAAGAAGAACTTGGTGTGGAGTTTCTACTATGAGGAGAAGGGCTATGAGATATTGTTTCATGATGGGCAGAACTGCCTTTCCCGAGGTGTCTGTCTACAACATCACTTATTAGAGTGGTACTGAACATGGGGGTTGTACAGTACTGTTCCGATAGCGAGCATTACGATTCATTCACCAACAAACGATAGCGACCCTATGTAGGTATATGGAGGCAGGAGGAAGGATGCTTGTTGCACCATGGGAGCTTTGAGGAGTTAAAGAGGGGAGATGGTGGCAGGGAGTTAAATTTCATTTGAGCACCATGTTTGTAGGGGGTGTGATTTGGGAAAGTACACCAAGACTTCTTTTCATAGAAGTGACAGTAGAGCAGTAGGTATCCTTGATTTTATTCATTCATATGTATGTGGCTTGATGTCTTCAGAATTGTTGATTGTTTTTCTATACTATGTTGTATTCAGTGATGACTTCTCGAAGTCACAGTTTTATTCATGAAGACAAAGGACATGTCTTGATGGTTTCAAAGTTCAAAGATCTTGTAGAGGGAAACAGGAGCGAGGGAAGAAAATCCTGATCCTAAGATGAGGATAATGGGGGGTGAAGTACTTCCAAGGAGTTCATGGATTTTTATGCAGGAGAGGGCATCAGAAGAAAGTTGACTGTTCCTTACAGCCCACGGCCGAGAATGGGTTGGAATGGGAAAAACAAGGGGAATAGCCATTGTTAGAGCTGTGAGATCATGCACTACATGATACAGTACCACTATTCTATAGGCGAGAGCATACTACCACTTCTGGTCGATCTCGGAATGGGATTCATTAGGATTTGTGAGAACATGACTCTTGAGGAGAGCTTTCTACAGGAAAGCTTTGAGTGAGAGAACTTTAGTTTTTAAGGTGCATCACTTATTCATATCGCCGAGAAGGGGACAAAGCTGGAAACCATATGGCAGAGAGGGATCTTTATTGCTTCTGATTGGACTTCAAAGGCTTTACGTATTTACTGCCCTCCCTTGAGGAAGACAATTTTGAGGAGGGATGTGGGATTTGAGGGGAGGAGGCCAGAGCCTTTAGGAAGTCTAGGGACAGACAGAGGTGAGCAATCTTCACCTCAGATCCAGGTGAGCCATGACGGAACCTGATGACTTGCCAGAGTTGAGGCCACCGGCTTACGGTGGCCAACCAGGTTCCTGAAGTAGCGAGGGCCAGCCTGAGTTGTGATTCAGGAGCTACTAGTATTGAGTTGGAATCCGAGGTGCCAGGTCTACCTCTGAGGATCATTGGCTCTTTTAGGAAACCCGAGGTTGAAGGAGGTCCCCCTCCATGACACTACCCGAGATAAGAAAGCCCAAGTGGCTTCAAGACCTTTTGAGAAACCGCAGAGTTCAGTGGGGAACTTGACTGATGAGGAGGCAAGCCTCCCAGAAGGTTTTTGAAACTTCCCCATGATGGTGGCGTGTCCAGGAGTGAGCCTTCCACTTTTGAGAGCCTCTAGTAGGCAGTATGGATAGATTCCATGATGGAAGATTACAATTCCATCATGAAGAGCGATATTTGGAAATTGTTCTAATGAGGGGAAGTCAATGGTGACTAGATGGCTCTAGAAAACTAAAACATTAGGATGTGACATTGAAATTACAAAGCTTCGCTTTGGCTCGAGGTTTCTCTCAGGTTGAGGGGAGTGACTATGATGCATTGCAAATTTCTAGATACACTTGATAGAGCGATGATATCTGCAATGAAGATGGGTTTGGAAGATCCTGAGGATGGATGAAAGTACTTGTTAGATGATTAGGAGGAAGTGTATTGAAGGCCATTGGAGCTTTTGAGGTGCATGGGGAAAGTCTCATGTGTGTAGGCTGAGAAGAAGGAATTATGGACTAAAACAAGCTCCCAGAACTTGGTATTGTAGGATTGATACCTATTTGCAGTAGTTGGGTTTTGAGAAAAGTGAGACGGATCACAACCTATATATACTAAAATTCCAATGGTTGGAGAGGGGATCTTCTCTACATTCTTAGCTTTTTATAATGAATGATCTCTTTTCATTATAGAAGGCGGAGGACTCAATACGACAGCTGAGAGCCTTGCCAGTTGAATGGTACGATGCTCGGGACCCGATGCATTACCGCCTAACAGGATTGGAGGGTTTGTGAGCATGGACACATCTTCCACAGGATAGGGGAAGTATGGTATTCTGGAGATTTCAGATGGAATGAAGGGCCCGCTGACCACTCCCATTATTACCAATTGGAAGAATCTTCATTGCCCAGTCCACAGTTAATTGGATTCCACGTATCGGTTAGTCGGGTCATTGATGTATTTACAGTCCAAGACCGAATGAGGATATTTATTTTTGTTATCAATACTCTTAGATAGAGTTCATGTAGATTGAGGCCTAGAATTCTGGCGGGTGGCGTAAAACATGTGCTCGAGCTGTATCTTTGGTGCGGTGGAATTGGTTTGGAGAATTTATCATGAGATGGAGTTAGATGCAGTTTGGCTATCTGTTCAGATTAGGCGGGATATGTTGGCGGGTGATAAGAAAAGCACTTCAAAGATGCTTGCCAGTTAGGATGCGTGGGTTGTGTCTTTGTTGGAGTCGGGCCGAGTCCAATGGCTTTGAGTTGGCCGGTGAGTATATAGCCTTAGTCCGTACTGGTTGTGAGAGGCCCTTTGGCTTCTCAAGATACTGGTGGGATTTTTCAGTGTGTAGTTGAGGAATATCTGTGATTCTTGTGATGTCAGTTACATCAAACTTCGAAGAATCCGATTTTTCATGACCAGTCTAAGCATATAGAGATTGGTATCGCTTCATCCGTGATTATGTTGGAGAGGAGCTATGGAGCTATAGTACATATCTGATTGAAGCGGGTTGTAGACATACCTCGCAAAGGCATTGAAACGAGGGCAGAAGTTGTATTTTTTTGAGGGACAAGCTTGGGTGGTGAGGTAACACTTTCCTGGGTTATGTGAGGGAGTGTTAATTACAATTAAAAATAAAGTACCAAGACGGTTTCTCTTCCCCACAAGCCTAAGGGAAAGGGTACCTAATATTAGTCCTAGTCAATTAATTTTGTGAGATTACTGAGTCAAAAGATAACTATGACAAAGTAGGGAGGTGGTGGAGAGACGCAAATCTCAGCCCTTACATCTAATCTAATCTCAATGGATTGAATTAGAAAACTCCTCCACTCTAATCTCAATCGTTAGATTAGAAAACTCCTCACCTTCCCTCATGAGGTCGACTAGGGCAAGAGGGCGCACCCATTCTTGGGTAGTTCATTCATTTTTCTTGTTGAGAGAGCAAGAGAGAGCTGGGAGAGGTCGAGCTTGAGAAGAGAGACATCATTTGTTGAAGGAGAGCACGCATCACAAGGCAAAGAGTAGCACAGATTTTGAGGCAGTAGGAAACAAGGAAGAAGAGGCCATACCATATGGATTTCTGAAGGTCGTACATCAATAAATGTGCACAAAAATCAAGGTGGACAGCAGTTGTGTTTTCTGAGAGTATTGGCATGCTTTTCAAGGCTACTATACAACATTTAATTCGCACAGAAATTGAGGAAGGAGCTGGGCACACTTTTCTGGGTAAGACAAGTCAGTATAGTCTGTACGGACCTGCATAGAAATCGAGGGTCATACCACAGAAAATTCTGGGCACATTTTTCAAGGCATTTTTTCTTGTTGGGTTTTCCGTATAGTCTTGGCATAATTTTGGGCACAAATTTCTAGAGAGTTCGTACAACATTAATTGTTGGGACAGTCGTATAGTTGTACGGATTTCTGGTTCAGAAATCGAGGAGAAAAGCTATAGGAATGTCCAGGTAAGTTTGTGTAAATTTCTGAAGATGAATATGCTGTAAAAGAATTTCTGAGAAGCCCATAAATAATAAAAATCCCTCTCTCACTGGTTTTCCCCTTGTGGGTTTTTCCAGGGTCAAAGTTAGACAAAAAATCTTTGTCTATAAATTTTCTGAGTTTTGCATACTACTGATATTTTATTTCTGCGTTGAAAACGATGTTCAGAATCCTCATGTTTCAGTTCTGAAGTTTATTTTCTACTAATTTTTTATATGTTGAAACTGTGTTGAAACTGTGCTGAAACTGGGTTTGGGCATTTAACTTTGGTTGAAAAATCAGCGATACTGAAACTGGGTTGGGGTCTAAAATTTTAACATGGTCATAGCTAGGAACATGAATTTGTGTTATTGTGAGTGCTCATTTGTTTGCATTAATGTTTAAAGAAGGTTCATTGTACTCAAATCACATAATTTTTTGTGGTTGTTGTGGAGAAACAAAACTCAAAACATATCATAATATCCATATGATTCATGTAATTTCCCCTCCAACATAGAATCCTTACCTTTCAAAATAACAAGTGTTAGCCACCCAACATAGTGGATTATAAGGTTATTCATGATAAAGTCGGACCCTCATGCCCCGTTGTTAGGGTTGTGCATCTTGTAGAACCCCCTCATGCCCCATTGTTAGGGTTGTGCACCTTGTAGAACCCAATTTCATGATTTAATACACTGTGCATTTGTTGATACCATATGTCGCTATACATCGATGCATTGCCAAACCCAATACCATTCAATTCAAGCGAGATGTATATATACAATTGTCAATACCATGGGTCGATACAGACATCCAAATTTGTATTTTCTAAACATGCCTATGCTTGTAATTTGAATTTGTAAACACACTTGATTACCAACACATATTTTTGATTTATTGTTGAAATTTTGAAACAAAAAACTAAGTGTTTCAGGGATAATAGATAACATGACAACATGTTATAAAGATGGAGCAGAAACTTAGAATGATGGAAGTTGAAGCATTTTGTGATGGTCGAATGGATGTTGGAGACCCTCAATACCATGGTCATGATTTGACCAACCATTAGCACCACTCACACCATGGCATAGAGAAACACTAGATTTTCCATTGGATGGTAAATGACACACATGAAGGGCTCTGATCCTACCAAAAAATATATATAGGTTGCATGAACTACTAGGTATCAAATAAATCCGTATGTTCTCAAATTTTATAGATCTTAATAGAATAGATTGATCGAACTCCTAATGAGGATTTTGACATGTTATTTTTAACGAGAAAGAAAAATATCTTATTGATCTCCTCATCAAAGTTGAAAATGTATGATTTATGTAATTTTTTTCTAAGTAGAGAATTTAATGTTAAACTTATAACTAATCATTTTATTCAATACATTATATTTATTATTAAAATATTTAAGTATTAAATTGGTATATTTTGGAAGGATAGAGTTAGGATTGAGGAAATGAAAACCTTTATGACTATACTTTATCACTTAGGTATTTCCAAGTCATGTTTGATAAACATACATCATCTCTTGGTGTGTAAAACATATTGATTCCCCCCATCTCGTGTAAAATGTCAAACAAATTGAAAGAGATGGTGAAAGAAAATTCAATTGGGAAATGCAGGTATCTTCACCGGGGCTATGAACGCTTGTTGGAAGTGAAACAAGGTTTGTGATGTTGAGGTGACTACACCATAGGCTATGGAAACTTTTTGGTAGTGTAGAAACACCATGAGGATGAGGATGATTACTAACAGTAACGTTATCTTATTACTCGATTAACTTGGTTTTGTGAGAATTAGCTCTGTTATGACCTTAATCAATCCATAGTATAAGTATTATTATCCAAACCCTAAAATAACTTTAGTTGTTAAACATTAGCTATAAATTAGACTCTTCAGCCAAAATTTATTATTGCATTACCCTAGATAGTCTCGAGTAAAGTTGGATGGCTGAAAATCGGTGTATCCTCTTCTGGTCTTACTCTCTAAAAACATGTTAAAATTATTAATAGTTCAATCTCTTCAATTACAGATTAATTATATTATTAAGAAGAAAGGTTTATTAATTTATTTAAAGGAGAAATTGACATTTACTAAAAGAATTGTTTTAGAATCAGTTTTATTTTCAGAGTAAAGACACCATCATGAACCATGCCCCCCTAGCCATACGATGTTTAACAAAAGAAGGACCCTCTGTGGAAATATAGAGTGGTTTCAGAGAAAGTGACATTTCAAACATATAGGCCATCGCGACCCCTCCCTTAGTGGTTTGCCAAAACCATGAAATACCCCCCACGGAAATAACCTTCTCGTATTGAGAATAAGACATCTCCCATGGTGGAAAAGATAAAAATAGCCCAATATATATGTTTTTATAAAATAATTTTAATTCATATATATTGTGTCAAGTCATCCACCAAATATCGTTGAATCACCTCCCACATAACATCCAATAGGAATCTGCCACATATATCCAACAAAAAGTTTCCACGTGTCCAATAAAAATATAATGCGGTCTCGCGTAAAAGAACCTACCAAGCTATGCTAGATCATCAAAATGAAGACATGTGGTGAGGGGTGTGTACATGGAGAGTACTATAAGTTCAATTTAACACTCATTTTGTCGTCGTCAAAAGATTCGCTTTGTGGCCAAATATAAATGGGCACGTTTTAATGCAATCATGAAGAATTATTACACCAAATCACAACAATTTATATCTTTGTCATCAACAGAAGCTCCAGCTAGTTATCAAGTCACATCATACAAAGGTCTTGCCACCCATAGAAGATCAGATTTACATGCTTTCTATAAAATTCATGGCGAGATTTTCTTGTTATATGTTAATCATGAAAAATAACATTTGCATGATTAAACATTATCAATTTATTCTATTTATATGAAGTGACTCCTACAATATTGGTTTAGATTGAGCACTTAGATCATTTTTTATCAGTTTCTTTATGGCAAGTTTCAGAGCCTCGGGTTATTATATAAGACATTTTTACTCTGAAATTGTTGTAAAGAGACTTGTAATAATTGATATGTATATGGAAATATCAAAATTTAAGTCATCGGAATAGAATCAAAGGATTATAAAAGAACCAACTGAAGACTTCAGAAGGGTCTTCAGAAGGGGAGGAGGTTAGGAGATCATTGAGACAACAAGTGAAGACTATACGTTTTTTGGAATAAGCCCGATGGGCCATTCTTTTGTAAATCTTTGATTCAGGGAATCTAATGTATTGAATTATATAGAGCTCTTTTTTCTTCTTTATTTCATGTATCAAACCTATTTTAATTCATCTTTGTTATTTTCTTTTATCTTATAATTTGTAGTAAGATTGATACAATATGGAAATGAGAATTTGGTATGACTACCACCATTGTCCTATATGTTTTACTAGTTTGTAGAAACATATATACATATGCAAATTATTTTATTTAAATGCCTTTGTGTTGGATTCATAATTTATGCCGAGCTTGTGCATTTATCGTTTGTTGTATTCATTGGCTAATGCCCAATAAGTCATATTTTCTTCATCTCGGATCTATAGAGACTTCCTTACTCACTGTTAGGCCTGAGATTTATTGTTCTTCTCCTTTATTCTATCTATCATCATTAGCTAGTATGCTTTATTGGATGAGACTACATGATCAATGGATTAAGCCTCTGATTTCTTTGTTATTTTATCCTTAACTTTGTTCACTCTTCTCTTTAATTTATTCAAATCTGGCACCTGAACTTAATGATGAAAGATGTTTCTTAGGCACGGTGGGAAGTGAATAGCTATACATCATATGAGAGAGCCCTTTTTGGTCCGATCCAAATTGTGACCTGAAGATGGTTTTCAAGATGACTTGGCATGGTTTTTAAGTAGCCAGAAGCCATCTCAAGTTACAACATGAGCATTTTCTATACTTGTAGATGTGTGTATCTAGTTCGTAGTTCAATTGTTGTAAAATTTTCAAACATAATCCCATCTCATATTTTAATAATGGAGCCTCCGTGTACCATTGCCTCTCATGTCTTTACAATTTGTCTACTTCTTGTTGCTAATAACTCAAAATAATTTTTTGCAGTAAACTTGTTTTGGGTCAGCTTTACCAACAAGGTTTATGATAGCCAATGGTTTTTTTAAGTATTTGATTCACTATAAATTTGACCATAACAATTTAGTCACTTCTCTAAGGTTGTCTCCATATGTTTTGTTATAATTAGTTTTGCAGACGATTAGTAGTTCCACTCTGCAATTCTTTAAAGTGCATCTGTAGACCTTTTCTTACTAATTGTTCTTCTTTGAGTTTTATTTAAAAGTAAACCACAGTGTTTTTGGAAATATTTTTTTTATAGTGGGAAAACCTACCATAACTTCATTTTCAACTACATGTGGAGGTAGCCATCATAGTTTTATCAACCAATACATGTTGAGTCATCATCATTATTTAAGGAAACCCAGGTCACATAAAATAACATATTGGTGATCATTAGAGAGCATATTTTCACTCTTGCCAGATGTTTGTGGGTCAGAAGTTGTTAACTTATTTCCTTAGATTCTAAGAAGTGAACTCTTAACCAAACAAAAACATTTTTAGGTCATACTCGAGTACCATTTTTATTTTTTTATGAAATACTATAAAAATGCTAATAAGCCTTCAAACCCCAATAAAAGATAATTCAAATTATTAAAAAAACAACAACATCTATACGCGTTTTCCAATTACATCTATATGGCAAAGAGCTTAATCACTAAGCTACTTAGCAATTATTAAGTTCTTTTGCCTACAACTTCACAATCTTAACATATAATTCAATGAATAATCATAACACAATGATAAGGCCTTCCTATGATAGAAATTTTTATTGTTACAAACGTTTTTTTTAATGGATTAGAAATAATCTCTGCATCAATTGTATTTACATATGTATTTTGTAATCTAGTAGAGTGACATGGGTAAGCTCCGAAGGTTAGAAATTAAAATTTAGAATATTAAAAAAACAATTTTTAATTAGATACTTTAACAACTAAAGTGTAACAACATGCACACACATGCTGTGTATTATTTTATTATATAAAAGAAAATTGATTGTATTTTAAAAACTCAATT
>SNQJ01S0094191.1:20268-31083 GCA_010110895.2 Picea sitchensis
ATCCACATACAAGACCAAATAAATAAAATGATCACAAATTAATTTAAAATGCACACAGTGATACTCTTTGCTTCTTGTGAATCCAAGTCCCAACATATACGTATTAAATTTTTGATACCACATCGTTGGTGATTGTTTTAAACCATAGAGGTACTTTTTCAGCTTGCATACCTTCATTCCCGTTAGATCAAATCCTTCTAGATACTTCATGTAGATTTCTTCTTCTAGATTCCCATGTAGGAATGTTATCTTCACATCCATATGTTCTACTTCAAAATCAAATGCAACAGAAACAAATAACATAAATCCTATATAAGTTAACTTGGCAAAAAGAGAAAAAATATCACCAAAATCAATTCCCTCGACCTGGGAATAACCCTTTGCTACTAACCAAGATTTGTATTTCTCCACTTCGCCATCTGCATTCAACTTCCTTTTAAACACCCATTTTCTTCCAATGGGATTTCTTCCAATTGGAAACTCCACTAGATCCCAACCCTCATTCTTATCCAAGGATACCATTTCTTCATCCATGGCCTTTTTCCAGAGCTTTCCATCCTCTTAATCCATTGCCTCCCTGACAGTTCTAGGATCATCATTAGTAATAGACAAAGAAATATTTGAACGAAAATGAGATGGAGTATACGTTTTTGGTATCCTTCTTTCTCAAACCAATCTCCTCAATATTGGAGTATGAGGATCTTCTTCCTTTTATTCATATTCTTATGGATAGTTTGATTCATCATCCTTTAAATCAAACTCTATTTTCTTTGTTTCTTCCTTACTTGGTAGGACTTCCTTTTTAACAACATCCTTCATTTCTCTAAATACCACATCTCGGTTATACACAACCTTCTTATTTTCTGAGTTCCAAATATTATAACCTTTGAGATCATCTTTATACCCAATAAAGATACACTTTTCATCCTTCTTATCTAGCTTACTCATGTTTGCCTTTGCAACATGAACATAGGCCTCATAGCCAAATAGCTTGAGATGTGTGAGAGAAGGTTTCTTACTAGTCCATACCTCTTGTGGAGTCTTGTCATCCAACACTTATGAGGGTGATTTATTGACTAGGTAAAATGCAGTACCCACTGTCTCTGCCTAGAATTCTTCCCCTAACTTGGCACCATTGAGCATGCACCTTTATTTTTCCATCAATGTCTTGTTCATCCTTTTTGCAAATCCATTTTGTTGAGGTGTGTATGGAGTAGGCGTCTACCTTGATATACCTCACTTCTTACAAAATTGTTCAAATTCATTCCCACATAATTCTCCACCATTATTTGTCCCCAACACCTTAATTATTTTCTTTGTTTGATTCTCAACAAGAGCCTTAAACTCTTTAAACCTATCAAAGACTTAAGATTTCTTCCTGAGGAAATATTTCCAAGTATTACTCAAGAATTCATCTATAAATGAGACATAGTACACATATTTTCCCAATGATGGAACTAACATAGATCCAAACACATCACTATGAACTAGCTGTAAAAAAAATTCTGCCCTTGTTCCACCAGAGAGAATTCTTACCCGATTTTGTTTCCCATATACACAATGTTCACAGAAATCAAAATACAGAGAGCAGTTAGACATACCTTCAACCATACCTTTACTGTGTAGTAGTTGAATACCCTTCTCTCTAATATGCCCCGGTCTTTGATGCCACATCATAACCTTTTATCCAGAGACTGTAGGAGTTTTATCTTCTTCAAGCCCAATATCAGGAACAATGGAACTATTACATCCATCACTAATAGTTCTTCCTTGTAGCTTATACAAAGTTCCAAATCGAACTCTCTTCAATGAAATCATTGCTCCTTGAATCATCGTGCAGGTTTCCTTTTCAAATATTGTTTTTACCCCTGCATCATCCATTTTTCTTACATAAATCATTTTTTTGGTCAATCCCGGGATGTGTAGAACACCAGGTATTGTTCTAATCCTTCCATCTATGAGCCTCAACTTAACTTTTCCTCGACCTATGATTCTGGTTGTGGAGTCATCACCTAGGAAAACATTAATGCCATCATATGTTTCATAATCACATAACCACTCCCTATGGAGAGTCATATCAAAGGATTCACCTGAGTCAACCAACCATGCCTCATGATCTGCATGTGTTCTTGAAGAATCCAAGTACACATCCCCTCCTTCTTCCTTGGAGGTATTTTCTTCTGTAGAAGGAGATTCTTCGAATCCCTTCTTTTTCTCAACTTTGGATCTACACTGCGTCTTGTAGTTCCCTTATTTTCCACATCTCCAGCATGCCTTTACAAATATCCTAGGAGACTTAGATATTCCCTTAGACTTAGATCTCCCACTTGAGGACTTAGATATATTTCTTTCCTGGGAGCGTCCTCTTGCAAATAATGCATTTGTTCTCTGTCCTTCCATGTTCTTCCATCTCATCTCCTCTTACAACAAAGATGAGAGCACTTCATCAAACTTCAAGGAAGTTGTATTACTACCTATGTCCACATCCATATTATCCCACGAGTCTGGTAAATAGCACACCAAACTGATACACTTATCTTCATCTGAAATTTTAATCTCAACAGATATGAACTGAATTACCACAGTATTGAAGGTGTTCAAATGCTCTGCCACCGAGTCTCCATCTCCCATCCTCAGGTTATACAACTTCTTTCTTAGGAATAATTTATTTACTATGGACTTAGACTCATACAAATTCCCCAACTTATCCCAAAAACCTTTGGATGTAGCTTCCTCTGACACATTCAATAATATTGAATTTGAGAGACAAAGTCGGATTGTGCTCTTCGCCTTTCGATCCAAATTTTTCCAATCATCTGTTAAATTTCTTGTAGGTGCAATACCTAGATCCACCATGATCCACTAATATCTTTCCACCAACAGATATTCCATCTTGAGCTTCCACAACTCAAAACTTTTCCCATTAAACTTCTAGATCTCCATTTTTGAACTGCTCACCATTTCTTTTCACCTGAAAAAAATACCACAGATCTCCCACTGTAACAAGTATTATCACAGTCCCGAGCCAAACCCTTGACCACAAAGGTGTCCCCCTAAAGACAACAAAGCTCTGATACCAAATGTAGATTTTAACCTTGTACAATATTTACTGGAAACAAATTTTGAGTAAAAGAACATAAAATATACAATGGCAAATACACACATTACACATATATTTTTCTCCTCGAAACTCAAACAAGGAAAACCAACATATTTTATATTCATTCATAGTTCAATACATTGTTTACAATACAATATACATATAGGATCCAATGACATCCAAAACCCTAACCTAATGAGATGGATTAATCAATAACCCTAATTCCTTAACTGGAAACAAAAAACTGTTAGCAAAAACCATGTACCAAAAAACCTCCCAGCAATGGACATGAAAATCGAGGAAACACAAAAAACAAGGAAAAAATGGGACACGTTTCCCGAAGAAAACATTTCTTGGGGGCATTGCCCCCGAACCCTCGTGCAGGGGGGCTACTGCCCCCATGCAACCCCCCANCATTAAATCCAGTCGTGCAAAGAATAGAACACATACCCAACACAAGTTAGGGATGTGTTGATGCCCAATATGTGCGGTGAAGTACAAGAGCCATACGGATGTTAACCAAGCAAATCTGGAAACTAGACCGATAGAGAGGATCCAAAATGGAGTGCATGTGTGAAATGAATCCCTAGATTGAAGCAAGGATATGCTTGTATGAGGCGATGGTACCACTGGTCAGATGCTTGATAAGCGACATGCATAAATTTGGAATGTCGTGTGCCAAGCCCTCATGGAGATTAGAGATGGTGACCAATGTTATGGTATGAAGTGATGAACAACCTGGCCATTGATTCTAATAGTTCCAGGGGGTTCTTGAGTGGCCAAATTGGCTTAACAATCAGCCATGAAGTTGTTGATCCTGAGTACATGATAACAATGTAGAGTCTTGAAAGCTTCCACTTCTTTGAGGACTCTTACAATAATTCTTGTGTTTCATGTTCTACGGGGGGGATCATTTCCTGACCTGATTAATAATAACCCCACTCGATCTTGCCATCCCTCGGTTACCTTTTGAGGCTCTATCAAAACAAAGGATGTGTTTCTTATGATTGTTCTTCCAATCTTTGAATTCTTCTTGGGATAAACAAATATTCCAAGGAAAACTATGTGGTGTTTGGGGGTTTCCTTGGGGAGTATGGACTCCGGTGAGCAAGAATTTACTAAGCCATTTTTCCTCAGCATGAGTTAATTTTTTTTGTGAATTTTATTTCCAAACATTTTGTTGAAACAACTCGAGCATTAATATCATACACTTGTTTTCCACCAACTCTGGAGGATAGTTGATTCTAGAGAATTCAACACTGTTTTGGGCCAAACAAACCTTCCAGGTTACAAATTTAGTAACAAGCACAAATGCGTCTTTCAGAAACGACTTATTTTATAGAGCCCCTTGGTAGAGATATTTCCACTTGCTAAAAATATGAGAAGAGGAGGAAGGCCAACTAACCAGGGGAAATAAGCTAGACATAACCGACGACCAAATGGATTTTACGAAGGGTTAGTCCAAGAAAAGATGAAAAAGATTTTATTTAGCTCGACTACAAAGAGCACTCCTGAAAGGGCCATTGAAGCTAGGCTTTTGAAAATTTTCTCCTATCAAATTTTTTCCATGCACTAACATCTAGAAAAACATATTAATCATGGGTATATTTTCTATAACCCGGATTTTGTTCCAAATATTATATTTAGGGGGGACGGTTAAATTTGCGAGAAGGGCCTCATATCTATCCTGGACCGAGTAGGAACCAACACACCATCCTCTGGATTCTTTAATACACAAATGTTGGGGAGCACACCCTTGCAAAGAAAAAAAGAGGGACTCGAAAAGGAAGAAAAATGAGGCGGAAGATCCCCCATAATCCAGCCAGCCCAATAACTAGATGGGTTCCATATTGAGATATCAAAAAGAGTTTTTTTTCCATGATTAGAGCACCAAAGAAAGAGAGACTGAAGTTCCCTATTCTCTTGTAAGGGGGGTTCCCATTATGATATCTTTCCAAATGAAAATCTACTTGCCATTGTCAGGAATCCATGTGGCTTTACTCTGAAAAAGTGAAAGGGAGACCTTCAATAATTTCCAAATTAGAGATCCAGGTTGAATATGTGGGTTATTGTCCAGGTATTGAAACTGATCCCCTTCCAAATATTTGTGCACTAGAATGTTTTTCCATCAATCGTTCTTACTTGTTACTAAACGCCATAAGATTTTATCCCCCAAAAAAATATTTGAAAGGGTTGGATCTCGCATCCCCAAGCCTCCATGATTTTTTAGCGCTCTCATTGTACCCGATTTTACTAGATGTATTCTTTTATTGTTGTTTTTTCCTCCCTACTAGAGGATTTTCCTTATTTCTGGTTCTATAGTATATTTCACACTTGTTGGGGCCAAAAGATAGGAAAAATGGAAAATAGAGAGAATCGAGAGAACTTCCTTGATTGGCACCACATTTCATGTTGGATTAAGCCGTTGAGATACCAAAGGGTAAATTTGGATTTAATTTTGTCTATGAGAGGAGACCAAGCCAAAAAAAAAAAGATTTTGTAGACAAATAAGCATGCCCAAATATTTAAAGGAAGTCAAGTTTCCTTGCAATGCCCAAAATTTTGACTTCTTTATGATCAATAGCAACATCTCCAAAGAACCCTTGTCTCCACTTCCAAAATCCTACCCTGGTTGGTATCTGACCACTGCTCGATCACCCTAGAGATCTCTCCTCCCCCCTTGGTCCCATTCCCTTTCGTTTCAATCCTTTCTAGGCTAAAGATCCCTCCTTTCTTGGGGTGATTGAGGAAGCTTGTCGACCATGGATTCAAGGAACCCCTTTCTTTATATGGGAAAAAAAAATTAAAAGAAACTAAAAAGGCTATTCGAGAATGGGTGAAAATTAAAGCAACTCAAGAAAGAAAATACATCTAGGATTTGACAGAACAAATGGAGGAGATCAGGGAAAAAATAGAAGTAGACCCTATATCCCCCTCTCTTCTCATTGAAGAACAACATATTTTCCAAAAGTACTAGAAGGCTCTGAAGGCAGAAAAAGAAAACTTAGGACTAAAGTCTCGTAGCCTTTGGCTTAATGCAGGGGATAAAAATAAAAATAAATTCCATCGTCCAGCTAAAGTGCAGGTCTGGAGAAATAAGATCACAAAGGTCAAGGGAAAGGATAATTTTCTTATCTTAGGTCAGGACCAACTTAGGCAAGAAGCTAAAAATCATTATGAGAACCTATAAACTGAAGATGGAAAGGGGGATATCGATGCTCAAGATAACTTCCTAAATTACATCCCGAGGCTTATCACTGATGAAGCCACCATCAAATTGTCAAGAAAAGTAATAGAAAAATAAATCTTGGAGGTTCTTTATCAAATGAACCCAGACAAAGCTCGAGGACCAGATGGTTTTTCAGTAAAATTCTTTCTCCTCACTAAGAAAATCATCAAAGATGACCTAGTGCACATGATTTAGTATGTGCAAAAATCAACAAGATTGGGCCGCAACACTAACTCCTCCTTCGTGAGTCTTACACCCAAGGAAACAAACCCCTCCTATTTTAGTTGTTTCCGCCCAATATCTCTATGGAATGTCTCTTACAAGATCATTTCCAAAATCATAGCGAATTGTATAAAGCCCTTTCCTCCCTCTCTCATATCTCCAAATCAAGGGGGTTTTGTGGAGAAAAGGAAAATGATGGATAACATCCTAATAGTTCAGGAAGTTATTCATTCAAGTAGGAGAAGGAAAGAAAGAGGAATGCTCATCAAATTAGATATGGAAAATGCATTTGACAAGGTAAGACATAGTTTCCTTTTTGCAGTTCTAGCGAGATTTGGCTTTGGAGCAGATCTTCTCGCCCGGATCTCCTCCTATATTATTTCTCCTTGGATTTCCCCAATCATCAATGGAAGGCCAATGAATTTCTTCAAACTCACAAGAGGACTCAAACAAGGTTATCCACTGCCCCCCCTTCTTTATACCATGATGGAAAAACCTTGAGCAAAATGTTGGAACAAGCGGGACGAGATAAAAACATAAATAACTAACAGAGCCAAAATAGTTAACCACTCCCAATTTTCCGATGACACCTTGATGTTGGTGGGGTTCCTCTATTATAGCAAGAAGATTTAAAGCAATACTCAATGAGTTCATGAAAGCCTTTGGGGAAGATAAATAGGTAGACTAGTCATATTTATGTATGGAACACAAGCTCAAGAGTAACATATATCAAATATTACTCTATATATAAGAGAGCTTAAATCCATTTTAATTCCATAAGTATCCAAAAATCTGTATCTCATTTTTTTTTAGATTTTTCTTTATTTGATAAATGGGAAGTTAAACCAAATCCTAGAAATTTAAAGTAATTAGTTTATATCTTTATTAATAACTATTACATTTTCATTAAAATAATTTTGATTTTCCAATTTTATTTTTTTATTATTATAAAACTATTTATATCTTTAACTAAAAAAATTGTAAAATAAACATTTTATTTTATGAATTCTGTAATTAATAATATTTTTCACACATTTCATTAAAATGACTATTAGAAAAATAAATATACCAAATATATATTCGTAATCATTTCTTATGTTATTAAAAACTTTGATATCTACGCATTTTATGCATAAGCATTCTATGTGATCATTCTATGCATTATTCAAGGATGTCTTTATGCAGAATCAGAAAAGTTACCAGTCAACCTTTTTGCTGGTTATGTTTTTATTTCGCTGTTTAGCGCCTGGCCGAAATGGAAAACATTAACATCGATGCACACTACTGCTTTTATTTGGACAGAATCATGAATGGGCAGGTTACAGCAGTAATATTACAAATGAAAAACATTAACCACTATGCATATTCGAAACTATGAATCTACAGGTTAAAAGAGTGAAAGATCCACTCACTCGTAGTTTCAATCTGCCATTGATGACATAATCATATCATCAGGTAAAAGACCAACAAAATAAACGGGAATACAGTTAATTTATAACACACTGGTTTTAAGTAATTGAATGAATAGTCCACTCACTAATAGTTTCATTCTGCTCACTCATAGCATAATCATAACTTAAGGTAAAAGTCCACAACATAAAGTGGAATACACTTTATCTATAATACACTGGTTTCGAGTAATTGAGTGATAGGTTACAACAATAATTACAGAAATGGAAAACGATAATCACCATGCATATTCAAAATTCAGAATTATGAATGGAAAGTTACAGCAGTGAATAGTCCACTCATTCATGGTTTAAGTCTGCCTATTCATAACGTAAGGTAAAGTCTCCATGAATAGACTGGAATAACGTTTATCCATGATACACCAGTTTCGAGTAATTGATTCTGATAAGATTTAAGTAGAAATCATTATGAATGGACAAGTTACAACAGCAAATAGACCACTCATTCATAGTTTGAGTCTGCCTACTCGTAACATAAGGTAAAGTCTACATGAATAGACTGGTCGCTGGAATAAAGTTTATCCATGATACACCAGTTTCGAGTAATAGATTCTGATAAGATTTAAGTAGAAATCATTTCAAGTGATTGATTGTGATAAGACTTCCTTAGTAATTATGATATTGGTAATAGTTCCACTCATTAAAAAAAATCAATTGCAGTTCTAGTTTAAAAAAAACCCCAAACCTATAAAATTTTATTCGGTAGAACACACTAATATAATGGCTTTTATGGATAAACTTTATCCATACCTACCCCTGAACCCAAAACCTTTAAAAAACACTGTAAATTTTTATTTTATAGGACATACAAATAGAATAGATTTTTTTATAAACTTTATAAGCATCTACCACTGTAAAAATTATGAAATTCTGTTTCTTGCGATTCCCAGAGAATGACCAAGGAAAATGAGCTTTTTATCCACCTTGGTGTCTATGGTGTCTGATCATATGAGTCATGACCTGAGGTCCTGACCTACCATAAGTAACTTAGTAATTACTTAGTAATTAACAGAGTGACGGACACAGAGTTCGAACTGAACAAGATGATAGAATTACTAGATGTAAGGAACGTATTGGACAACTAAAGTTAGAGCGACATAATGTGTACTGGAAATAGTAAAATCAGATGGGGTGAATTGTAACGATCATGTGATACAGTAAAGTAGACATGGAGTGCAGTGAATGGCTCATACAAAAAAAAATAGTAGTCTAAAAGTTTTAATTTGGTTGTTTTTTGGAAAAAAAAAATTGTTTGATTTTGCTGGAAATTCAGTGATGAATGGTTGGAACTATAGATTTGAGTAACTAAGTTTGTGTGCTCTACGATTTTTTTAGTAAGTTGAATCCATTTATACAGTCAGAAATGTAATTTATACAACAGAAATTAGCTATTTTGTCCAAATTTACATCACCAGATTCTAGTAAAATATCCAAAAGATAAAACGTTTAGCCAACTCCAAAAACAAGCAGGATTCACTTTAGCAATTCTACATGAGTAAAATTGAGAGAGTATCACTTAACTAAACGAGCTCACTGCACCGACTCTGTTATCCATAGAGTGCAGTGATGAAAATGATGGTCCAAACTGAAAAAAAAGCAGGGTTCACTTTTGCAATTCTATATAGGTAAAAGACAGAGTGTCAGTTAACTAAACGAGCTCACTGCACTGACTCTGTTATCCATGGAGTGCAGTGATGAAAATGATAGCCCAGACTGACAAACGGCAGGGTTCACTTTTGCAATTCTACATAGGTAAAAGAAAGAGTATCACTTAACTAAACGAGCTCACTACACCGACTCTGTTATCCAACTAAAGGGAACAGATGGAGTGGCAGAATGTACTGAATCCTAACCTAATGGAACTAGACAAGGATCTAGTGCATTGTTTCTAGTGCACTGTAGCTACTCTGGCGACCCAAGTAAAGTGATAGAATATCACAGGCTAACACCAAGCAAAGGAGGAGACAAATTGTACTATTCCTACTTTATTAGGACATGACCGTTCACTTAATGTTTAGACGAAATGATTGGCACACGCAAAGTCGTTACAGACTACAGTAACTCGAACAGATATAATGCACTGTTCGTATTTTGTTTATTTCGTCATCAACTGGAGGAGTACACTGCAGTTTATTCTGCCATGGTGGTGAAAAGTGGCGCCGAGAAAAATAGAGTTCACTGTTCACACTTCGTTAATCTCGTCATCGACAGGTGGAGTACAATGTAGGTAGTTGATTCTGCCTTGTCGATACAAAATAGAGCTCCCTGTTCGTACTTTGTTTATTTCGTCAGCTATAAGTAGACTACACAGTAGTCGATTCTGGCAGTGACAAAAAAATGGACTGGTACTTTGGACAAAAATCTGAAGACCTTAATCAACGCGCAAATAAAACAAAAATGTGACATTAAAACCTCATCTTCAAAGTATTATGTACAGAATCACGAGAAGTTTAAGGTTACGGCCATCTTTGTCTACTAGCTTTATATCTATAAAAGTTCTCTTTCAAAATAATTGAAAGGGGATGAGGCATCCCATCGAGGTGATATGTCCAAATAGTCGCTAATGGGTTTTGATATTCTTAGTTTTGACAAGAGCTCATATAAAAGATAGAACCCGCAATCAATGAGATGGTTACAAGAGCTCATATAAAAGATAGCAATCAATGAGATGGTTACAAAGTCCTCAATTAAAATAGGATTCATTAGATGTGTCATTGCAGTTGAAGTAGTTAATTAGAAATTTGAGGGTGTCCTAACCAAGTTCACTAGGAGATTTTATTAATGCTTTTAAGGAG
>SNQJ01S0094191.1:45207-58302 GCA_010110895.2 Picea sitchensis
ATTACCGACTTGATTAATCCTCAATGGGGATTAATCTAATAATAAAAATAATAATAATGACATGATTAATCCACAATGGGGATTTAATCCAATAACAAAATAATAAGAATGCTCTTCGCAGTTACATTATTTCAACAAATAACAATGCAAACAAAGACCCTCAAGAAGGAGGCATGAAAAACCATAATCAGTTTAGAAAACCTTTAAATCAACAAATCATGAGAAGGGAAAGAAGAAATGAAGAACAACCTATTCAACCACTTGTAAATACCAACAATGATAATAACCTTGTTGAAGAACTAATGGATGAGTAATATGTTGAATACACAGAGGAAATTCAACTCCTCCAAGATGATAATAATGCCATACATCTAATTTAAAATGACTATGAATATTCTCTAAACACTAGGAAACAAATTCGTAAAAATTAACCAAACCATGAAGTTTTATCCTCAGATCAATACAAAATGTTTGTTGATGCATTGTAGGTTGAGATGCATAAGACATATGATATTAGGCCTAGAAAAAAAGAAAATGTTCCAGGCAATTAACCTCAACCTAAGAATCCTAGTCCAAGTCAACTCAAAGATAAATCCAAAGAAGTTCTAGAAATTCCTAAGCTAAAAGAAGTGGTAAAAAATTTGAAAAAAGAAAAAGAAGATAAAGAATTTGAGGAATCGGTTTCACCTTTTAGCATTGAGCGTGGACTTTTTAAAATCAAGATCCATGTACCTTTGGTAGAATTGGTCAAGAATCCCTCATATCATAAACAAATTGAGAAAGCCATGCAGGGGAAAGGGAAAACGAGTCCTCATGATACCTTGAATGTGCAAGATGAGTGCCCCACTATTCTTTTCACCCCACACACACACAAAAAAGGAGGAATCAAATGCACCCTTCTATGTGACCTTAAATATTCACGAAAAAGTGTTTCATATCTGTATGCTCGATTCTGGAGCATCACATAGCTTCATGCCGAAAGTAGTCATGGAAAATTTAGGGTTAGAGATAACCAGACCATATTACAACCTCTATTCTTTTGATTATAGAAAAGTGACATGTGATGCGATAATCAACGACATGGTGGTCACTATGACTCAGCTGCCGCATTATGATAGACATAGTGGTGGTTGATGTTCTTGCTAATTATGGTAGGTTTATGTCCAAAACATGGGCATGTAAGCTCAAAGGTTCTATGTAGATGGATATGACTTATGCCATTGTACCAATATTTGGAGGTGAAAACATAAGATTATAGAGAGAGAAAAAATTCACCTATGTGGTTAGTGACCAAAAAAAACTCTATAAACCATCCAATTTACACCGTTGAAGAAGACATTGGTTGTTGCATCCTTCAGGTCGAGAAGCTCATCGATGAAAATAGACCTACATTTCTTCAAATCATGAACATAGAACCGATTTGGCCAAAATTCAACAATTTAACCTATCTATGTTAACTAAGAAAAAAACAATAGATTGGCACTGAGATTTGACACATAATGTCCAACAAATGGTATAAGAGTGATAGGTCTCAAGTTTGAAACTCGCCTGACATGTGTTGGGGGGGGATATTATTGTACATTGAGTTCAATGCTTCCCGTGAGTTTCATGACATGGGTTAACCCCCTCTCATGGATCCTAACTATGGAAATTGTGGTAGAGATTAATTCCTGCAGGTTTTGGTCTAACGACAATCGTAGTCCAACAATAGACATTGACAATCTTCCCATGTCGAAAAGAAACATCACCATGACCAACAACATCCATAGAAAAATCATCAATAACATAGATTTTCCTATCCTTAGTTTCATCCAACCACATAAATAAGGAGGCATCCTTAGCCATGTGATGAGTTCACCCATAGTTGAAAATCCATTCGTTTTTCATAGAATGAAAGAGTAAATCCTACGAAGCTCTCACTTGGAAGGTGAAATTATCAACAGGTCAATGTACAATAGACATGTCTCCTTCAAGGCATTTAACCTTCTCCTCCAAATATTCTTGCTTCTTATAACATACATTCTCCACATGTCCATTCTTCCCATGGTACATACATGTCTTCTTCTTTCGACTTCATTGGGGGGCATTTTTCTGTCTCTACGATTTCCGATCATGGTATGTAGGTTTCTGTGTAGAGGCATCAAACCATACTCTATCCCTGGGATCCATATTGCCCTTTCCCTTGGGAAAGTGGGCCTGGTGTTTACCACCAATATTTCCTTCTTCAAGCAATTTGTGTTGATCAATAATCAAATGACCAAAAAAGGGTTCAAAGGTGTAATCCTTACCATCTTCCTTGCATGCTTTCCATTTGGTGTGGAAAGTCGACACGAACATGTCGATCAGTGTTCTCAAGTTCATCGGGACCATCTTGACGAGTTTTCCATCCTTCTTTTGA
Source organism: Picea sitchensis (assembly GCA_010110895.2). Taxonomy (NCBI): domain Eukaryota; kingdom Viridiplantae; phylum Streptophyta; class Pinopsida; order Pinales; family Pinaceae; genus Picea; species Picea sitchensis. The sequence goes on from SNQJ01S0094191.1 coordinate 47,606, forward strand.
TAGTTCTTTCCATATTCACCCAATTTCAATTGGAGTTATTTTACACATGCCAAATAGTCCCCTATTATATCAAAATAATGAGGATCAAGAGAGATCACCTCTTTCTCCAACTGCATGATGTGGCTTTCGTCGATTTGGTTGAACAATGGCATCATATTATTATAGACTTGATAAGGGAAGTCAATTCCACTGAGGTGAAATTAAATCTCTCGCGAGATGTAGGTCATAATGACCCCTACAATCTCATCCTTCTTCCCATCAATAATCAACTTCATCTGATCGTCTATTGGATATTGAATCAGAACGTTCATATATTGCAATAGTCCTTTTCTCTTCAATATGGTTTCCATATCTAGTTCTCATACTGCATAATTTGATCCCTTCATAACAACATGATCAATCTTCAAAGCCATCTTCAATATCTAGAGAGAGAAAATGGTCTATTTCAATAAGTTCCAATCAACAAACCACTGACCCAGAGTCAATCACACAACATATACAACATATAAAGGTTTGCAGACAATATGTAGAGGTTTTAAACCATCATCCCTAATATCTTGTTGGGGAATAAGATGGAACATGACATGAAACAAAGACCACGATACTGCACATAATCGAAGAGGAACAAATACATTTGAAGATAAAGGGTGGTCTCTAAAGATACCATTACAACACTTAAGCAGAGGGCACTATGATCAAAACATCACAGTGCTTGTTGCACATCTTGATCTTCATGATCTATTGCACAATATCCATGATTATAATGACCCAAGGGGTATTCTTTTTATAATCTCAAGATCTAACCAACCTCCATAGAATCTGGAAGATCATGTACACATATAATTGTAAGCTATTAGAGTTTACTTTGCCAAATCCGCATTGTCAATTCTACTTGATAAGGATTCTCGACCTGACCATTGACAAGGATGATCGACCCGACGACCTACATTTCCAACTCGTAGTCGATTGCTAGGATGGTTGATCCACCATCCAACTATATTCGAGTACTGGTTGAATTCCAACTGACAAGCATGTCCACTACTCGATCGACTAGTGTAGTGTGTTGGTCGATCACCCAACCAACTATTTCCATATGTAGGTCAACCTCCAATCTCTCGACTGAATGAACCTAGGATATGTGTGATGAACCAACAAGGCTTGATGTTCTAAAGATGGATGGTGGCATCTAGTCATGGATAAGAAAGTTAGGAAGATAATAATTTGGGGCACCCCAGTGGCTTAATGTCAAGCAATAAGAGACATAATAAGGGATTTTATATCATCCCTCCCTCTCTACGTGTGTTTTGTTCTTTCTTCTCTAATGAGAGTTCTATATGTGTTGGTGAATTGACCAAGTCATGTTTATAGAAAAGAGGTAGACAACTAATGAGGAAAAATAATTTATTAGCATCCTGAAACAAAGTTGTACTCAACCTTTCTATTATGAAACTAAGGATTGAATATCATGGACTTATGAATATAGAGTTGGGTGCAAAATCTCAATGGAAATTTGTATGTGGAGAGCTACCCAATGGTAAGAGGTCTTATGAAAAAATAAAGCAACAATGGTGATAAATTTAGACTTTTTGATAATTAAAACCCAAATACTGAAAGATCTCAAGTCTATAAAACAATTAAGAATTCATTTATTCTCATCAAGGAACACTTACATTGGTACTCGAGGATTGGGAAATATAAATTCAATTATGGAATAAATGCATTCTAATGTCTAATTCATTCAGAGGAAACATATGTTTGGTTCACTTCAAAAAATATATGCTCATTAGTAGGCTTATCTCTTTGGAAAGAAGAGTCTCCTCCATTATAAAGAGGTTGGAATCATCTTATTAAACTTCCTATGCTCTTTAAAATGATTGGAAGGTGTTGATTTCAATCTTAAAGGAGTTTCTCTACTTCAATCTCCCTTGGAAGATACTCTTATATGGCAAGACTTCTAGGAAGTTTATGTTGTTGATGAATGTTACATAACCTTACATGAACCCTGAAAAATTAGAAAAAAATGATATCACTGTAACTATATTGGATAAGTTGTTATGACTAGAACTATATTGGGTTAAAAGAATCAATGCCAAAGACCAATTCATTTTTTCATTTTGTGGCAAGCAACAAACTCCTCAAAGGAGAGAATTTATAAAAAAGAAAAAAATTGGACCTTCCAAATGTTTGTTGTGCAAAGAAAGTAAAGTGATCCTCCTTCCACATACTCATTGAGTAAGTTGATAAAACAGTTATAGCAACTTCAACTTCATGAAACAAGAAGAAAGAGAATACTCCAAAGGACCCTTATTATGGAATCAAACCTTCACTTTTAGAATAAACACTACCTTAGAACTCTTAGGAAAAAACCTGTATGTAAGAAAATCTAGGAACTTTAAACTAGAATAGTTTGTTGAAAAACATGGCTCTTCAGAAATAACATTATATTTAACAATATATAAGATAAGATAGTTGTAACTATGTCAGAACACATGAAGATACATGTCTTACTATTTTTTTGGATTAATGATAAATCCTCAAGGATCAAACAAGGGTTATGTTAAAAATTTCTATTTGAGAATCCATTTGGAGATGAGAAATTGAAAATTGAGTTTACAATCGAACATTTTTCCACTAACTCCACCAAAAGTCGACGATAAAAAGGGAGTTTCAATTAGAAAGGGACAAAGGTAATTCAAAATGTAGGTAGACATGGTAGTAAAAAAGTTGTCCTTCTTTGTATTTGCCAATGACCTTGTTATATGGAATGAAAATTGTCATTTTAGAAAATTTTGCAAAACACAATAAAGATGCAATCATGTTGTCTCTCTATGAAATAAAATACATTTATAAGATCCATAAAGGTTGTATCCCAAGTCCTAAAAGGAGCTAGAAGGATTATTACAAACAAATATTTAGTTGGAAGCTTTCGACTAATTACTAAGTGCACAATGCTGAGTGTAGTCATTAAAAAGTTTTTGTATTGCTGGTGAATAGAAATATATTTGTAAATGTCAAAGATTTTTTATAAAAACTAAAATGTCCACCATGAAAAGAACACTAGGTCTCTTTAAGAAAGTATTGGAATGCCCTCCCCATAGAAAGAAACATTTGAGCTAACTTATATAACAATCCATATTTCAAATGAAAGTTTAAGAAAGTTTCTTATTGCAATGTAGAGAGAATAGACAAGAAGTGTAGTTAAGAAAATTATAAGTACTTCCACTCTTAATAATAATAACACATGGCATCCATTATGTTGACAAAGATGTAGATTAGTGGCCAACTTAGAAATTCAATTACTTTATATGTGTTTTCCTTCTTGTATAGAAACCATGATGAAATTATTATGAACAGATGGTCTCCATCCTATGGAATTGCTGCTTTTTTAATTGCCAAGTGAAAATTGTATGCCAATTGAGAATTGTAGTAGTTAATGACCCATATGAAAAAATTAGAGAACTTTTTCATAGTTTTTTTTATCATAGTTTCAAAGTGATAGGAAAATAGATATCCCTGTTTGCATAAACATGCTTATGTTGCTGAGAAGCTTCATCACTAATAAAATTTCAGGAGAATGAATTATTCTTAGCTATGAATTTATTAAGATGATAATAAATATATGAAAAAGTTTAAACACCCATGACACCTTCCATTTTCTAAATCTTAATAGGATTTTTTATTATTTTTAGAGAAACTTACATGACATAACAACACTTAGATAGAAAATAAATCCTTGATCAAAGAATCATTTTTTGAGTTTATTACCTCATGAACTTGCACTAAAATTTGTTCCAACAATTATATAGGCCTTGGTTCTTCTGCACCCTCAGGATAAGGTAACTCAACCAAAAATAAATACCTCAGTCATTCAATGTGACAAGAAACATGCAGTACCAAATGAAGTGGTCTATGAGAGAATTGTGAAATATGGAGTAGCTTTGAAAGGGTTCATGGAGACAATGTTAATTTTAGATGTGAGTATTTGTTGAAATGTGTGACAACATAACCCCTTAATTCGAGGAACATTCATCTACATCAACTCCTATTGTTTAGGATTAAGTTGTGTATGTGTCAACTCAGTTGGAGTAGGCATAGGAGAGCATTTACTATTCAATTAGTTAGTTGTTTGAATTGAGATTGTAAACTTAGGCAGATTTGATTATTCCATGTATGTGAGAAGAGGGTTGTGTGAGCCAGAAAAAATATTGAATCTCCATTTCTGAACAGAAAGAAGAATCGATACCATTTCTTGGTGGATGTAGCCGAAATTTGGGTGAACCATGTAAAATATCTGAGTTTCTTTTATGTGTTTTCCATATGATATTATGTTTATGCATTTTTCACTAGGTATTAGTTCATTTTGTGGCTGACAGATTCAACAAGTGGTATCAGAGCAAGTTGGAAGCCGCAGAGAACGAAGAACGTTGAGAAAGTGTCTCGGTTATCAGATACCAGAGGTGTGATAGTGTTTTTTAAGCCAGGTGCGATAATAGTACAGTGTCGCAGGTCCATCCTCTCAGAAGGTGTGACATATTTAGGGTAAACTTAAAATTTTCAGATTTTTTTGAAATTGTCGCACCCTATGCTCTCTAGAAGTGCGTCGAAATCCTGGGATTGGCATATTGTCGCTCTATCGAAAGGTGCATTGAACCTTTAAGATAGTCACACTGTGTCTTTATTGAAAGGTACGTCGATATGGAAAAAAACAAAGTGCAAGATTTGAGATTGGGAAGTTTAATGGAAGCAATAACTTCGCATTATGAAAGGTGAGGATGCAGGATATGCTGGTGCAACAAGGGGTTGAAAAATAATTGAATGGGAATATAAAGAAGCTTGCAGATATGTCAGATGAAGAATGGGAAGAAATTGATGAAAGATCCCTTAGTGCTATCCATCTGTGCTTGGCTGACGATATTTTGTTCAATAACGTGTCAGAAACTTCAACAACATGGCTTTGGACGAAACTAAAAATCTTGTATATGACAAAGTCTTTCAAAAATAGAATTTTCTTGAAGGAAAACTATATACCTTCCGTATGAAAGAAGGTATGAAAATTTCAAAACATTTGAATATATTCAATTCTCTTATTTGCAAGTAGACTAGTATGGGTGATAAATTCAGAACAAAAGATAAGGCGATTACATTGTTATGTACTCTTCCTGAGTCTTGGGATCATTTTGTAACCTCTATCAGTTTTAGTTCTACCGAAACTATAAGATATAATGATGTTGTGGGAGCCTTGATTTCTGAGGAAAATCTAAAGAAATCTAGTCTTGAAACCTTGACATCAGAAGTTATGTTGGCTAGAGGAAGGATCGATGAAAGAGGAGAATATTCGAGAAGTACATCTAGTCAAAATTGAAAGGAAAAAAGAGCAAATTGAAGTGTTGGTGCTGCAATAAATCAGTACATCTCAAGAAATACTAGTGGAAGCGAAAGAAAGTGTCTAAGGAGGAGGACTATGCAAAGGAAGCAAATATTTCCAAAAAATATTTAGGTACGATTGATGAGGTTTTGATCACATCCACTGTTACAAAACACCATTACGACTATTTAATTGATTCTGGAGCATCTCATCACATGTGTATCCATGGGAGTTGGTTCTCTTCATACCAATCTATAGATGACATGATAGTTTATATGGGTAATGATATTTCACGTAAAATTGTTGGTATAGGGAGTATCAGAATTAAAATGTTTGATGGGACTATTAGGAATATGACAGAAGTGAGATATGTACCTAACCTTAGAAGAAATTTGATATCCTTGGGAGTTATGGATTCTTGTGGATATAAAGGTATAGTTCGAGGTGGAGTTATGAAGATATCGTGTGATGTCCCGTCCCCAAGATTAGGCCAACAGGGAGTGACTTAGTAGTCTATATGTTCCCGTAGACTATAGTTAGGCACAAACAGGGAACCAGGTGGAGAAATAAGGGAGAATTAAGGCTAAACGATAAATTAAGCCAAAATACTTAGGAAAAGTCACTTAAGCTTAAGTCAACGGAGAATTAGAATGAAAAGGTGATAAGGGGACGACTTAATTGACAAATAAATCACTTAGGAGGAAAGGCGCCTAGGTTAAGTGATGTCAACGAAGAATTAGGTCAGGAAAGATATAAAGAGAGGAATTTGACCTAATTCCTCATTATGCATTGTTATGATTTGATGTTGAGACTTCCAAGAGGAGGAGGAGAGCCGACCTTACTGTTTTGTGGATTTCTGGAGGAAACCACGACCATTGATCGGTTTCGGTGTTGAGAGACACACCCTAGCTCATCGGAGATACCATCCAGGTATTTCACCGTTCTTTTCAGGAGAGATTATTGTGGAGGGTGCAGCTCAGCCAAGGAGGGCACAAGTCATTTTGGAGATTCAGAGATCTACAGTAGACTGTGGTCCTGACTGCAGATTCATTTCGACCCAGTAGAGATCCATCCAGGGCGCTTCCATTGATCCATTCATCATCAGATTCTGACGGTGGAATCTTGCCGATCGACCCATACAGCCATATTGGGCGCAGTCATCCCGGACAGACGTTTGGCATTGCATGGAGGGGTTTCCTATCAGATTCGGCCAAACCCTTCAAACCCATTTTATCATTGGATGAGACGATCATTTTGAGCTATATCACAGTAGATTCCGACGGTGGAATCCTTTGGGGCGCATTCAGTGCCCAAGGAGGGGCGCAAACCCCCCAGGGGTCCAGATCTAGTGCCGTAGAGGTCCGATCCGAGTTCCATCAGACATTATTTCCGGTGTAGAGGCCAGGGCGCATTGATTGGAGTAGTTTCGAGTTCATTTTGATGGTGGATTCTTTAGATCGGGTTTTCAAGCTGGTAGCGGTTACCGTACTTCTTCGGAATCGCTCATTTTTACCTATCTATCCGTGCATGCAGCAGATCTGCTGTCTTCTTGCGGTCACGGGTATTTCTTTTGTTATTTGATTGTATTCCAGTATAGATCCATGAGATCTGACTGNCTTAATTGACAAATAAATCACTTAGGAGGAAAGGCGCCTAGGTTAAGTGATGTCAACGAAGAATTAGGTCAGGAAAGATATAAAGAGAGGAATTTGACCTAATTCCTCATTATGCATTGTTATGATTTGATGTTGAGACTTCCAAGAGGAGGAGGAGAGCCGACCTTACTGTTTTGTGGATTTCTGGAGGAAACCACGACCATTGATCGGTTTCGGTGTTGAGAGACACACCCTAGCTCATCGGAGATACCATCCAGGTATTTCACCGTTCTTTTCAGGAGAGATTATTGTGGAGGGTGCAGCTCAGCCAAGGAGGGCACAAGTCATTTTGGAGATTCAGAGATCTACAGTAGACTGTGGTCCTGACTGCAGATTCATTTCGACCCAGTAGAGATCCATCCAGGGCGCTTCCATTGATCCATTCATCATCAGATTCTGACGGTGGAATCTTGCCGATCGACCCATACAGCCATATTGGGCGCAGTCATCCCGGACAGACGTTTGGCATTGCATGGAGGGGTTTCCTATCAGATTCGGCCAAACCCTTCAAACCCATTTTATCATTGGATGAGACGATCATTTTGAGCTATATCACAGTAGATTCCGACGGTGGAATCCTTTGGGGCGCATTCAGTGCCCAAGGAGGGGCGCAAACCCCCCAGGGGTCCAGATCTAGTGCCGTAGAGGTCCGATCCGAGTTCCATCAGACATTATTTCCGGTGTAGAGGCCAGGGCGCATTGATTGGAGTAGTTTCGAGTTCATTTTGATGGTGGATTCTTTAGATCGGGTTTTCAAGCTGGTAGCGGTTACCGTACTTCTTCGGAATCGCTCATTTTTACCTATCTATCCGTGCATGCAGCAGATCTGCTGTCTTCTTGCGGTCACGGGTATTTCTTTTGTTATTTGATTGTATTCCAGTATAGATCCATGAGATCTGACTGATGTCTAGTCTCTATATTTCAGTAGGCGATTTGTATTCCCATGCATGCATTATTATTATTCATGATATTGAGCAGTTGACATTCTATACTATTGCATGCGTCTTTTTATGATTGTTAAACCTTCATTATGCAACATGCACTTGTAATAAACGACATGCAACCATAATAACCAACATGCAAACACTATAACCGAAGAACATCTCACTCACCCAGCTAAAACGCATCCAGAAACCCCCAGTGTACCAGATCTGCATGCCAAAGTAGTAGAACAGTGGCAAATATCTTGATCAACCGGATCAGGGATATTTCAGTGGTATCAGAGCTTTAGTCCTGCCAGCCTGTGACTAAAGACCATGAATCCAGCAGAAGAACCAGATGGCCATGAGCATGAAGGTGACGAATATTTCACGTACAATCGACGCAAGGGAAGAAGGGACAGACCTAACTTTCCTCCCTTCCCTCCCAGTTCATAGGAAGAGGAAGAGGCACTTAGAGAAGCAGAGCGACGAGCAGAGTGTGAGGCTGAGCGTGAAGCAGAGAAGAGGCTAGGTGATAGGTATGAGTGACCAGAGGGTAGTGGTAAGGCCCCAGTGGATCCAAACGTAGCCTTCATGCAGATGATCAGTGACATGCTAGCTAGCTAGCAGACCATGTCCCAGTATTTGTCTTAGGTAGCAGATAGACTAGCTATGATAGATATTCCAGGCACTCAAGGCCCACATGCAGCGCATGGGAACTCAGGGGAAGGCAGTAGACCCCAGTCACCCACTCGCACGTATACCTCAGCGAGTAGGATTCCACGTCTGTTGTTTCCTAGTTTCCAGAGAGCAGCCCCGGTAGCAGCACAGATACCGATAGCACAGAGACCGGCCACACATGCAGAGGACATTGCAGAGTATCAGAGAGAGTATGCGGCCTTGGGCCGTGACTTCCAGCAAGACATGACCCTAGTCGAGTATTGTGGACTCAGACTCAGGAACCATCCCAAAAAGCCACAGAGGGGAGGGAAACAACAGCAGCAGCAGGGGCATAACCTTGACTTCATTCGCAAAGTTGGTAAACTCACCATACCTTCTTTTGACGGATCATCCAGATGCACCGCCAGAGCTTGGGTACAGAAACTAGATACCTACTACAAGCTCAACCAGATGACAGAGGCAGAGGCCGTCAGTTTTGCCACCCTACACTTGGAGGGTGAGCCACATGAGTGGTGGTATCATGGATTGGTGACATTGGGTCACGATCACATCACCTCCTACAGGGAGTTCACAAAAAGACTCATGGATAGATTTTATAGGAGGGACCCGGAGATCCACTTCAGAGATTTAGCCCAATTGAGGCAAACTGGCACAACAGAGGCATTCATTTCAGAGTTTCAGAGGGTAGCAGTGGCAGTGACAGACATATACGAGCCACGATTGGTCATGTTATTCATCGAGGGGATCACAGAACCCTTGAGAGGTTGGGTGAAGGCATACCAGCCTCATTCCTTGCAGGATGTCGTCTGACGCACTAGAGATTTGGCGGATTCGGTGCCAAAAACTAAACCTTTCACTAAACCCTTTGTACCACAGAGAGACAAGGATCAGAAGAACCCTCCCAGGGAGTGGAAGGGAAAGCCCAAGTTGGATGATGATACACGACGGGAGTTGATGAGGAAGAATCTTTGCTTCTCCTGCAGAGATCCTTGGGTTCCCGGTCATAGATGCATGGGGAAGGGATAGATCCACTAAATTGAAGTGGAATCAGGCAGTGAGGAGGAGGATGAGGATATTCAGGCACCTAGAGACATTTATTAAGAGACTGAGACCACTCATGAGCCAGAGCAGTAGCCGAAGAAACCTCAGATACCGGCCAGGGCCAATCCCTAGGGGGAGGCCAAACCTCGTAGAGAAGTGAAAGGGGGAACCATAGCCACCCTTTCAGGAGTACCTAGGTACAACACCCTCAGGCTTAAGGGCCTTGTACAAGGGCAACACATGACATCTTTAGTTGATGGTGGGGCCACCCACAACTTCATAGATGCATCATTGGTAGCCAGGAGAGGGTTACGCACATAGGAGTTTGAGGGATTCCATGTGGCAGTGGCTGATGGATACACGATGTCATGCTTAGACATGATCCCTGACCTAGAGGTCAAACTTGGCAACTACACCCTGACAGACACATTTTATGTAGTTGACCTATCAGATACGGATGCCGTATTGGGGGTACAGTGGTTATATTCATTGGGAGAGATTGGGTTCAACTATTAGACGTTGACCATGAGCTTCAGAGATGCCAGTGGATCGAGAGTTGTGCTAAGAGGTATGTCTACAGGGGCGCCTCGGGAAGTGTCGGCAAAGAGGATGGAGTGGATTTTTCATCATGGTGATGTAGCTTACGCAACAGAGTGTTGGATCACCACTCGAAAAGACTCAGAGGGTAGGGAGCAGTACCATCCATAGATTAGAGAGCTTCTGGGACGTTATGAGCCAGTATTTGGGCCGATACCACCAGGGAGACCACCAGACAGAGGGTTTGATCACATGATTGAGCTAAAGGCAGGGGCTACACCGGTGATTACAGCACCTTATAGAAACCCCAAGAAATTTAAGGATGAAATTGAGAAAGCGATCAAAGAATTTCTCTCTATGGGGCATATCAGGCCCAACAGGAGTCCTTTTGCATCTTCAGTAGTACTGGTACTGAAGAAGGATGGCACATTACGGATGTGCATCGATTACAGAGCGCTCAACAAGAAAACGATCAAGAATTGTTACCCTATTCCACGC
>SNQJ01S0094191.1:58312-74263 GCA_010110895.2 Picea sitchensis
GATTGTATCAGTCAGGCACCGGGGTTGCTCGAGGTTTTGGGCACGGGGCCACGATATCCATATGATATCCTGGAGCTAGGAAGTTACCTAGTTGGCAGGGAGGAACTAGGTTTTGGGCAGTGTTTTGCAGCAGTGGTCAAGGAGGCAAGCGACGAACAAACGAAGGATTATTAGCATCAAACTTAGGTATTTATTTAAAATTATGCATTGTTGTATTATGTTAGAAAGATTAATTATTCATTGTAAAATTTAAGTTACGGAAGTTACTATTATGAAGATTATTATGCTGTTATGAAATTACTGTCTTAGTATGAAATAAATTGATGTTTAATTTATTCGGCCCCTACATTTCGTATCAGAGCGTCTTAGTTTGAAATCTTGGCCTATGGGCCAAGTTCCCAGCTCCAAGCTCTAGCTCCAGTCCCGCCTAACCTGCAAACCAAACCAAACCCAAAAATTTTAAAACAAATATAAAAAAAAATAAATGCATTGTTTTTTTTTTATTATGTTTAATTAATTTTATTATTATTGATAAATTTGAATGCAAATGTGCTAAATGAAGGAAACTCTTAAATTTTACTGCTATGTTTAAAATAAATGGTTGTTTAATTTATTGAGCCCCTACAATGAGTTATAAGTTATACAAGTGATTTGATTCTCTTCTAATGATATAAACCAAAGAATTCTCCATATACTCTAGGTTCAATGAATTCTAGAGATCTAGAAGCATTTCCTAGTCTTTTTCATCAATCTATATAAAGAAGGCATTCCAAGGGTAAGAGAAAATTAAAAACATATCGAGATGAGTTGTTATATAAGATTTGATCTTCATATTAGTTCATTTTGTGAGGGCTAAGCTCCACTAAAGAGGAGCTAGAGGAAAGGCCAAGGAAAACTTCAATCATAACTTAAGGTATTTATTGAAGAGGTTTGAGATATTTCTTGTCTCCTTGTATGTAGGAAACAGGTTGTAGGAGTTGGAGCTAAATCTCTCTCTAGTGGGTCATCAAGAGAGATTAAGTAAGAACAACCGTAGTATAAAAGCTATAGCATTCTATCTCCTAGATTAAATACGAACAAATCTAATAGACCTATGGAAAATTCTATAGTGGTGTATCTCTCGAAGTATAGGTTCACCATCTTGCATTATTAACTGTCCATTATGTGTCATAAAACATATCACATTGCAACATTAACCACTATGTTTTTTGGACGTATTAACTTGTAGGGTAGTGCCTAAGTGCATGGGCGCCCTCATTAGCAACCATTTCCATGTGTTTCCCATATTAGAATTTCATTTAAGCGAGTTAGACCCTTCATTAGTAGAAGTTGAGCCTCATTCTTCTCTGCAGGCCATAACCATATCCCGAGGGGCTTCCATCACTTTTATGTTACTTTAAGGTGTGGGTCACTACTGGAGCTTACCGCCAGTGCATGTTCATGTATTCATGGTTGGCTATAGTCTTCAACAGGGAACCTTTCAAACGCAAGGATGCCAAAGTTGTTCATCGCATGAAGGTCTAAGGACCTAAGCCATCAAAATTATTCTGGACACACAGTGCATGTTCATGTATTCATGGTTGGCTATAGTCTTCAACAGGGAACCTTTCAAACGCAAGGATGCCAAAGTTGTTCATCGCATGAAGGTCTAAGGACCTAAGCCATCAAAATTATTCTGGACACACAGACAAGCTAATGGCATTCGTTCAGGCGGGGGAGATTACCACGCGTAAAAAAAACATTCCCATGGAAAAAGCTCACATAGACTCTGCCATGGAAGAGAAGGTATCGAAAAGGGTGAATAACAGTCCTCTCTCGCCACTGTAACTTAAGAAAACATCTATGCGCCACGAACACTACTCTCACACGGCATATGACGAACACTACTCTCACACGGAATATGACAGTCATCTCAACCCTAACCCTAAGCTGGTGGGATTTCTCATTATGAATCTGTTTTTCGTGTTTTAAATCAATGGTGTAATTAAAAATCATATACAGACTTCCTATGCGCTTCCGATGAATATGATTCGAATCAGCATCGCCCCTAAATTTAAGGGGACGCATTGAGATAAACCAATTCGCTATTTTAGATTCGTTTCTTTTCAATTCAATGCCATCCAATTTACATTTTATTTCAAACAAATGTTTAGGTAGTCTAAATGATAAGTATCTACCGTTGTAACAGATCGACCTCCACGCAATCCATTTTGTCGCATAATAATTGCAATTTGATTTTATCGTGTTAACGGGAAATCGATAGTTTGTTTATTTGTGGGACTCCCAGTCTCTCACAACCATGCCATTGCTTCCTAAACGAATTCCAGCTGTCTCAGTCTGCAATTCCTGGCGGAGCTGCAAATGAATTACAATAATCGCGGGAACAGGGACCAGTGGGGCAGTGATCGAGGGGTAGGCTGTGCCCATTTCTGTATAGGTTTAAAGTGAGAATCCTGGAAGATTGGATCCCGCTGCGGCCAGAACTTCGGCAACAAGATGTTTTGGAGCGAACTAGTCGTAAATCTGGACCCGGTGCTGGTTCCAACAGGTATTCTTTTCTTGGTGTCCTACCATGTCTACCTCATCTACAGAATCATCAAGTACCCCAATACTACTGTTATAGGATTCGAAAATGGTAACAGAAAAGTCTGGGTACAGCAGATGATGAAGGTAATAATTAACGTGGGTTTCCTCGTGTTTTTCCATTTTCATAAACTATTGGTTCCGATTTTTCTAGGGTTTTGAATCCTGATATTTTTAGGATATCGAATTCAACAATTAATTGCAGGATATGCCGAAGAACACCGAACTGGCTCTTCAAGTAGTATCAAGCAACATATCTGCTGCAGTTTATCTGTCCAGTCTCGCACTAACGATCAGCTCTCTTATCGGCACCATAGTGGCCTTTGCCACAAGTAGCAGCAGCGCCAATTCCAATCGGCTGATAAGTCAGATCTTCTTCGGAAGTAAAAGTTCCTTAACGTCTTCTATCAAATATGCGAGCCTGCTGCTTTGTTTCCTGGTAGCCTTCATATCGTATGTACAGTGCGTGCGTTATTACATTCATGTGAGCTTTCTCATCAGCACGACGAATTCAAGTGTCCCTGTATATTATGTGGAGAATGCAGTGATTAGAGCGAGTAATTTCTGGTCAGTGGGGATAAGGGCCTACTACTTTGCGTTCCCACTTCTGCTGTGGATCACTGGCCCCATAGCCATGTTTGTTTGCTCCCTGGGGATGATCTCTTTTCTGTATTTTCTTGACTTTACTGCCAATCCCGTTCCGGTTTTTGGAATTAAATCGTCGTCTAAGCTTGTACGAGACACTGTTTTGGATATCGATCTCGGGATTGAATCCAGCAGCGGGCTCAAACTTGTTATCTTACCCAGCACAACGGAATTGCCATAAAGAACGTTCAGGCACCTGAGAGAAATCGTGTTTAATAACGATTGTATGTTGTAATAATTTGAAGAAGTCTATTATTGCTCTCTTTAGGCGCATTGAAATTGTTCTTCTTTGCCGTGTAAATTAACGCTGAAAATGGTTAGACTTTAACAAAGGTTAACGGCGATGGCCGTTTATGTCACAACCCAATCGATATTGAAATGGGATGTGAAAAAAACGGATTAGATTGATTACAGTGTAATGCTGCTACTATATATATATAAATATATAATAATAATAATAATAATAATCTATTTTTAAGAATATTGTCAAGTTATTGTTAAATTAGACACTAAACTAGTATATCAGACCTCTTATATATATATATATAAATAGAATAACAATATCTTTGAAAATGACAATATCTTTTTATCATTAAAAACATCATATCAACATAATAATAATGAATTACTATAGATTTTGTTTGTTTTTTATTGAATTTAATATCTATTCCAAAAGGCCATGTTTATATATATATATATATATATATTAGTATATTAATACCTTGTGAATGTTAATGTATTAGTAAAGTATTTATGTTTAAATGTATATTAGTATATTAATACCATGTGAATGTTAATGTATTAGTAAAGTATTTATGTTTAAATGTATATTAGTATATTAATACCATGTGAATGTTAATGTATTAGTAAAGTATTTATTAATGTATTAAAAATTTGTATTATTTTATTAGCATATTAATACTTTAACAATTAATGTATTATCTCATTAATATATTATATTTTTATTTTATTAGTAATTAATTAATTAATTATATTAATGTAAATCAATTATTTAATTTATACATTATATTAATGTAATAATGATAATGATGACTAAGGTCAATTATCATACCTCAAGAGAGTAAGGGATTACCTGCAATTTTTTAGAATTTAGTTTGTGTTATATAAAAGCATTAAGAGATGTTTTTCAAGATCACCATAGTTTTGTTGAGTTAAAAGGTTAGGAATGTTGGTAGTGTGACAAATATTTTGAAATTAAGATCTAATGTGGGTATAAGCTAGACAATCTACGAGAAAAAGATTTTCATATTCAACCTTCTTAGTGTCACAAATGTGACACTCTTTCATCCCATGGTATTTTAAGAATTGACCAGTTTCACTATGGAACTCATAAGAATTTGTTTTTATCTTAGCAAGGCTTATTTTTTCTTTTCACTTGTCAAAACAGAGAGATAATTTTAATCTTCTAGATTACGATTGATTACATCCTTATAATACCTTAATTTTCGTTTTTCCTCTAACTCTTTATCACATCACATTTTCTCCTTAAATTTTCATTTAATGATATTTTTAATAGTATCCTTATTCTACAAAATGATGTCTTCCATGATTCCCCAATAACTTAGTGGGGACCAAGCATCTTTATGCCATCCTTGGTGGAGTCGAAGGTGGTTACGACTCAATTTCGAAGAAATTTTAGGAAGCCTCTTGTCTTCCATGTTGTTTAACGTGTTCTTATACATTAGGTATCTAGTCATAGCTATGCTCTCATTGGGGGAAGACTTTCCTCTAAGAGGAGGATGGGATTGGGCGCATTTCCTTTAATTTTGCGATTATAGGTTATAAAATTCTTTTAGGTTTTCTTCTTTCTTCAGGATTCACTAGAAATATTGCATCCCCAAACTTCACATCCATATAGAAGAACACGTAAAAGGAGTCTCAAAGAGAAGTTTCTTCTTATCCCATATCCAAATATTGACCAATTTACATTTGTTTTCCAACCCAGAATAAGATTTCCATCCCCCAATAATCCTTTTTTCAATGTTATAATTCTAGTTGAGCTTGTGGTGAATATTGATTCCAATATATTTGTATGAAGTCACTTCCTCCAAGTTGTTGTTGTCATATATGAAGGTATCATAAGTGATATTATTAGATTTAATGATCATGACCTTAGTCTTGTGAGTATTAACAGTCATATCCATATTGGAGAAAAAATCCTTGAGGATTCTTAGTTGGTTTTGAAGATCGCATGGAATCCTCACCATAATAATGATATCATCAGCATAAAGAAGAAGATTGATGACTATACTAGTGAGAGTAGAGTCGACACAACCTACTTCTTCCAAGCAATGTTCTAACTTGTCAATGTATATGCCAAAAAGGGTAGGGGACAAGGGATAGCCTTGCATGACTCCATTATTGTTGTTAATATATTTTGACCAACTATCATTGTTCTTAAACTTGTCAATAACATTCTCATACAACTTGATTGCAACAACCCTCAACTCGAAAGACACTTTTATCTCTTCCAACCTATTCCAAAGGTTTTTCGTGGGGACCGTGTCAAAATATTTTATAAAGTCAACAAGACAACAAAGAATATTGGTTTTGGTATTGCAGAACTCCTCTGCAATGATCCTAAAGGTAAAAATATGGTCCATAGTTGAATGATATCTCTTAAACATGGCCTTGCCTTTATCTCTTTTACCATGAATTTTTAGCCAAAGGTTAATCTTCTTTTCCAAAATAATTGCATAAATCTTTGCTAAAATCAGGCTAATCATAGTGGTCCAATAATTAGAGGGAATGTTTTTATCGCCATTTTAAAAAATAGGAACAATGAGGATTTGCGTCTAGCATTTAGGGAAGCCTTGTTTGACTGCTAAATTGAAGAGATTGCATAGGTGAGGGATGAGAATAGGCCTTCCGATTTTCAAAATTTTAGCTTGGTAGCCTTCAATGTCCTTAGCTTTCCCATTTGAAAGCTGCTTAACCCCAAACTCTATGTCATACAAAGAAAAAACTTCCTCCTTTATAGAGACAATAGGAATGGTATCCATCACATTAGGGAACTCATAAAGACTTTTAAGGTACGAATTTCATTCCCTTAAGGGAATGATATTATTTTCTTTAGTATTGCAGATTAGAATTTGTCTACAAAACATCTTAATATCAAGCTTAGATAGTTGTGAAAGATTCTCTTTCCTTTTATTGATATAGTACATTTTTTTCCTTTTAATTAGAGATTTTTATGTATTGATCTTATCGATTTTTAAGGACTCATTAAAAGCATCCCTAATGGATTTCTAAGAAATTTTACATTCTTTATCATACTAAGGTTTGGTAGTTATATTATTCTTTTTACACGACACCTCGAAAGAGAACTTGTTAATAGAAGTGGAAAGGGTGGTTGTAAAATTATGATAGAGGTCTTCAATGTTGTCCTTATAAGTTAGGATATGCAATTCACTATTCAAATGCTTTAAGAAAATGCCAAGTTTATTATTTTCAATGAGTATTTGCCTTTGATTATTAGAATTATTTTTGATGGTGCTCATGTGCATGGAGAATTTTAGAGTTAGGGTTAAAGGTATATGATCAGAGTCAGGTTCATGGTTGTAACATCCCGCTCTGGCGCACTTACAAAACTTATTCTTTGAGGACACTTGCTCGCAAGTGATCTAGATTTTTATGATGATAAAACACGTATCCTTGATGATGATGTGTTATGATTGATGACATGATGTTTTGCTATTGTTGTATACAGGTGCTATTGACTTTGTTTATTTGAGTGTGTAGGGTTTTTGACCTGGAGGATGCAGAGGCATCGACGGAACCCTTGGACTCCGGATTGAGTCAGGGAGTGTGATATTGAGTTGATTTATTTAACATGATATTTATTGATTTGATGATATGTTGTTGACATGTTTTGACATGATGGTTGATGATGAAGGCTGACGATAGCTTGTCGACCAGACTCACATATGGAGTAAAGGGGCCACACATGATTTCCAGAGAGGTTGAGGGAGAGGTGTGGACAGCAGCCCTGCCACAGCCTACTATCACTCCCGCCGTGGCTCGAACTGTAGGTTAACGATTACCTAGTTCAAGAGGATCCACGATGCCGTGAGGGAAGACTGCGACAGTCACTCACGATGATTCTAAGGGGCGCGCAATAAGGCGGGGGCCTTATTCCTTAGAGCCCTTTGTCTCCCACAAGTTCACCTGGCGGAGTGTTGACTCCAGGGGTTATAGATGTCTACCAAACAGTCAAGTCGGCAAGTGGCACCCTTGGAGCACGGGGTGCATCCTGAAGGGCACGTCGCGCAAAAGAAACACAAGTTGGCGAGTGACACCCTTGGAGCACGTGGTGCATCGTGAAGGGCACGTCGCGCAACAGAGGCAAACGAGGCGAGTGACACCCTTGGAGCACGTAGTGCATCCTGAAGGGCACGTTGCATTGATGATGATGATGAGACAACCTAGATGACCCTGAGACCTTAACGCCTGATGAAATTCTTAAAACGAAACCCCTAATTAATTGTCGCCCAGTTCAAATCTAAACCTAAATTTAAAACATCTCTAAGATAAAATTTTGACAAGCCCTAAGAAAAGATCCTACAAAAAAAGATAAACATAAGGGCGTAAACTAAAACCCTCCTAGGTGTTAATTAAAGTCTTCTTAAAATTTAAAGGGGTAAAGTGAAGAAGGGATTAAATTAATTTAAAATACGTGGTGTTAAAGGTAAAAAGGAAATTAAAGTTAAAAAAAAAAAAACATGTGAGAGTATAAACGAAATGAAGTAAAAAAAAATATATAGAAGGGATTAATAAGCACATTTATCCTTTGGGTTTAAAAATAAAAAGAGAGAATTAAAGAATAGAAATAGGGAAACTTGTAATAAATGAAACTTAATAATGGAAAGTAGGGGACATAGGGAAAAAGGCAAAAAGGAATCAACAATTAAGGAGTTACTAAAAATCAACAACTTCATTTTAGGAAAGTTATTAAAAGCTGAGAGGGCATCTAGGAACCCCAGGAGCAATTTTAGGAGCGACTTTAGGAGGGGTGAGGGAAATGAGTCTTTTATTTAATTTAAAGAAATTAATTTTAGAGAAACATGAGGGATGAGTGACACTTGGACGACAGAGAATTTTTAGAGGATTGTCATTAAAAATTAAATTAATAATGATTTAGGGAAAGTAGTTGGGTCTCAAATTCTATAAAAGAAGGGGAAAAGGAGGAAGAAGGGATGAACGGTGAGCGTAACGTTACGCTGCCGGATTTTGTCTTGACTATTTGCTTGTGAGGAGTTGGGAAATTCTCAGCTGTATTGGAGTGGTAGCTCAGCCTTGGAGGTGAGCTGAGAAGCTAGTCTTATCTCTGGATCTTGTGTGGCCCCTTTGCGGCTCGGGGGGCTAAGGGGGAAGCAGCGTACCCCTAGCGATTGGCTGGGAGGTACCGGTGAGCTCGCTATGGTAGGCAAGCAGGAGCGGCAAGGAGCACGGTACATCAATCGAGGCGCGGACATCCATCGAGGCGGTCAAAAGGGAAAAGGTATGTGTGTCATTTAGTAGACTAGAATGCATGCGAATTGCCTCTGTGAATAAAGTTATTTACCTCAGTTATTAGCGAGATGATGAAAATGTTTATGAATGATTTGCGGAATACAATGGTCTGAATCAGTTTCTGGAATTTTCGTTTTTGTATTTCGTTGTTGTTGATGATGATAGAACACATTTTTGGGGAAAAGATTTTTACTGTGGGTGTTTTACCTGTCTTTATGGGCATTTTGTTATTTGCATTGGGCATTCTTACAGTGGAATTTCTATACGGTGGAAAAATTTTTACACAATGGCCTTGCAAACTTTTATACAGCGACGTTCTTTTTGTACAGTGAGCAATTTTGTTTTTGGAGATTTTCTCTTTTATACAGGGGCGTTTCTTTTATAATTTTTGTGGGCCAACTCGTGTTTCTGCGGGATTGATTCACTGTGGGCGTTTTTTTTTCTGAATTTCTGTGAGCATTGCGTTAGTGGGCTTGTGTTGCATAAAGATCACTGTCAAATTCGTTTATAAACCTTCCGTCATTTGATTACCATTTACTGTCAGTCCTTTAAAGAAGAAAATATTCTACTATCATCTCGTGGTGCATGGCCGACAATTCGTCTTGGGCATCCCTTCTTTATTACAGCGTGGGCACCTTTTCCTGGGCGTTTTTCTTGTTTTCATGGTTGGGCGTCTCCATGGCGCCCTGAGCTTTGCAACTTACCTGTGTTCCTTGTGGTCAGCGTTGTATTATTGCTGTCGTCTTCTGCGTCTGTGGGCGTTTCCCATTTGTAACCTGCCTTCTATTGTATCGTTGGGCGTTCATTCCATTCCTGGGCGTTTTATTCCATTTATGTCTTGTTGTGTGTGTCATCACGTTTTTCTTGACTGAGTGCGTTTTTCCCCTATTTTTGGTCTGCGTTTTTATTACTGTCTGCATGTTAAATATGGTCTGCATATGGTCTGTGTTTTAATACTTTTTACGTTTTAAATATGGAATGCATGTGGTCTGCGTTTTTAATACTGTTTGCATGTTAAATATGGTCTGCATATGGTCTGCGTTTTAATACTATTTGCGTTTTAAATATGGAATGCATGTGGTCTGCGTTTTTAATACTTTCTACGTGTTAATTATGGTCTGCATGTGGTTTGCGTTTTAAATACAAAGGCATGCGTTTTTAAATACGAATGCATTTAAATACTTTTTACTTTTATATATATGGTCCTTTTAAACTACTGTCATTGGAAAATTGTCATATTAATTACTGTTATTGTTATATAATGTCAGGGTAACTGTCGTTACTTTTAGAGATCGACATTGTTTTTTTTATGTTGTTATTCTTATATGTGGACCTTCTTAATTGGTGTCATTTTGAATAATGTCCTTTAAATACTATTATTGATACCTACCGCCCTTTTAATTATGAGTTTAGGTTGTTGGTTCTCAAACATGATGTTATGTTGTTAATTTCAAATATGAAGCTACTTATATGATGACAATTCTATATATTGACCTATTAATTATTGTTATTATAAGTATGGTCATTTGTTAATATTGTCATTTGTCATGTTCAAATCTTGTCCGTTTGACATTTTAGAGATTGTATTATTATATATGGCCACTTCTAAACATGATGTTATTGAATTTTTCAGTTATGATGTTACTTACAATTAGGATGGGATTTCTAAGTATGATGTATATTGGTAAATTCAAATACGATGTTGCTTTATACATTCAATTAAGTAGGAATTGCTTAAATCTTCAATTTAAGAAGGAATTACTCATGTATGCAATTAAAAAGGAACTCCTTGATACTAGTTAGTGGCTGCGCTTTATGGGGGTAAAGCACTTTTAAATTATTATTCCATTTATGTAAGAGCAAGTATCTAGTAACAAATAAAAGTACTGTTAGGATTAGATAACATATAATGTTGATGGCTTCCTAATTTGCAAGGTTATGGTAACATTGTGTCATGGCCCTAGGCGCCTTAGTGTATTTTTGACATGGCGATATGTAAGGAGCAATGTCTTGTATTATAACCTTGAATTATGTAAGGGTAACATATGTCATTATAAATTAAGGTGCAAATTTTAGTGTTAGGTATTTTATGAAAAATAATGGCATTGCGGACTTATCTTAATATGATTAAAACTTTGGTCACTGATGGTTATAAACATAAGGTCCTAGAACCAAGTACCTTGAATTACTAAGACTGTAACGGGGGAATCTGCAAATTACTTAAATTTACCTTCTTAAATGGTTGGGCTGGGTATCCCGTCTACTAATGGAGTTCAAGGGAGTATTGGGCCAATATTACATGCCTTGAGTCGTGGGGAATACCTTGTCTTAACTTTGTTGGGTCATTGTCGGAGTCCTTTGGAAATGCACGTCCGTAGAGTTAGTGGTTGTCTTGAGTTGTTGTTGTACTTGGACGAGATCGATCTTTTGCCTGGTCTGCTTGTGTCGGGCGGGATTTAGTCACCCCTGGTAGCCTTAGGAGACATGTCTGTGTGTGTGATATTTTTGTGTAAATAATCCAGTGTCGTATCAAGAGTCTCGGGCCCTTTAAAGGCAGGGTTTCCACTCTTGCGACACACCTGACAGAGATTACTAGTTTCTGCCTGAGTAGTCGGCCAGGAGCCTGTCTAATCTTCTTTCGAGAAGACATAAGACTAAAAGCCCTGCTTTTCTGTGCAGAAATAGTAAACTCTACTGTTGGATTCTTCCATCTGTGACCATGCTGTACTTAACACCTGGTGTCGTTTTCTGCCTACCGCTGCTAGTTGTACGCCTTATGTCTAGGGGTGTTCTTTTCTTGTTGTCACTCTGATATGTCGAGGTTGTCTTGTTGTGTTCGTCTTACTGGCGTCTTGTTCTAGGTCGGGTTACTAGTTTCTGCCTGAGTAGTCGGCCAGGAGCCTGTCTAATCTTCTTTCGAGAAGACATAAGACTAAACGCCCTGCTTTCCTGTGAAGAATTAGTAACCCTAACACCATGGAATCTCCCCTCTGTGTTCTTACTGTGCACCCCCAGTATGTCTTAATGTTGTGATGTGCGCCTTATGCCTGTGATTGTATATTGTTGCAGTTACTCATTGTGTGCCTTCAATTTTTCTTGTCGTGGTTGCGTCTTGTTGGTCGGCGAGTGGCGACGTACAGTCAAGTG
The DNA here is from genome assembly GCA_010110895.2 of Picea sitchensis. Taxonomy (NCBI): domain Eukaryota; kingdom Viridiplantae; phylum Streptophyta; class Pinopsida; order Pinales; family Pinaceae; genus Picea; species Picea sitchensis. The sequence goes on from SNQJ01S0094191.1 coordinate 70,220, forward strand.
TGTTTGTTACTTCTACATGCGCGCACACACCATAAAAAAAAAAAAAAAAAAATTGCACTATTTTCAGAGTAGTGTCGTAACGAGGAGGATGTTACATATGGTATCAGAGCGGGTTCGACCCACGACTTGGGATTCTCTACGGCTTTCATTGACATGATTATATTTGATTAGTCTGTTGCTGATTGAGCTGATTGTGTGTGTGCAGGTAATCATGGTTAGAGGACGTCGTGGAGGCAGACGTCGAGGTACTAGGGGAGGAGGCGTGACGCTGCCAGCAACATCCATGCCTGAGGGGTCTAACCCCCAGGGAGGCGAGCAGTTTCTCAGACAAGAGAAGATCACAGTTGTCAATGTCATGGGGATGATGAGATCTTTTCAGCGCATGTCCGAGGTGCTAATTAGATGATTGGAAAAAGACGAGGCCAGGGCACCGACACCTGTTGAGGTTTCGCCGCACGCACCGACCGTTACAGGTAGCATTCACCGTGAACTCGAGAAGGTGAAATTTCCTGAGTTCTTTGGTGCCCCGGAAGGCGTAGCCGTCGAGGCATGGTTGGAGAATATGGCAATGTGCTTTGCACTTCGCGATTATACCTCCAACATGAAGGTCCGCATGGAGGTCTTTCAACTCAAGGGGAGCGCTCTTCTATAGTGGAAGGCGCTCCTGCCGCAGCTAAACATGGTCATTGAAGACGTGTTATGGGAACTATTCAAGGAACGGTTTCGAGAGAGGTATCTTTCAGAGGAATTCATTGAGCGTCAGCTCAATGAGTTCAATGCTTTACGACAGGGAGGTCGTACGGTGCCCGAGTACGAGGCACGTTTTATGGAGTTACTCTGGTATGCTCCGCACCTTAACACAGAAAAGCTCAAGGTCAACCGGTTCGTGTTTGGCCTTAACGGTAGCCTGCGTGCAAAGGTTAGGATCTTGATGCCTCAAACCTTGCACGACGCTGTCCAAAAGGCCCTCATAGCAGAGGAGGAGCTTATCAGTGCGGGTCAGACCAGGACTCCATCGAGACCAGCAGGGCAGGGTTCCTCTGGTACACCGCAGCATCAGACACGAGTGAGACATACGCCGAGGTATTGTGGCTTCTAGAGGGGATCCATGTTCACTACACCTCGACGACCGCTGCCTCAGCATCGGACACCTTATCGAGGACCACAACACCAACAGCAGCGTCGCCCGCAGCAGCAATAGTTTAGGCCTGTTCAGCAGAACAGACCAGGGTTTCAGGCCGGTGGGCAGTCATCCTCTACTTCGGGTACCAGGACTACTGGGCCGAAGAAGGGGTGTTGGACGTGTGGGGAGCCACACTACCAACGCGAATGTCCTGTGGAGAGGACCAGAGTGTCCGGATCAGTCGGACCCCCTACAGTGGGAGATATGGGCAAGGCCTATCAGATTCATGTAGCGGTGAATAACCACCAGGCAAAGCACCAGTCGACTATGCTCGAGACGACAGGTACTGTCACTGACCAGACCCTTAGTATTTTGATAGACCCAGGAGCTACTGAGAGTTTCATTTCTGGTGCAACGCTAAAAAGGATTAAGGTCAAGGCAGTTGAACATGATGAGTTTAGCTTCGTAGAGATGGCTTCGGGAGCCAAACAAAAGGTTGGAGGAAAGGTTAGGGGCTGTGCCCTTAACCTGGGATAGTTTTTCACGAGGGCCAACTTGTACGTCACGATCTTAGGATCTTATGACGTTGTGATTGGTATGGATTGGTTGGAATCGCATGAGGCGATACTCAACTGTAAGATGAAACGGTTGAGCTTGGTTGATGACGAAGGACAGGGACGTGTGATTGTAGGAAGGAACCAGGGAGTTTCCCTGCAGTTCGTCTCTTCCTTACAGTTACGGAAGAGTATGCGCAAGGGGTGCAATCTTTATGCGATCCTCGCGCTAAACGAGAAGGGAGTAGCGGAAGGTCTAGAACACGTTCCGGTGGTGAAGGAGTTTGCGGACGTACTTCCATGAGGAGTTGCCTGGGATGCCGCGGGAAAGGGAACTAGAGTTTACCATAGACCTGAAACCAGGAACCGAACCGATAGCAAGAACGCCTTATCGGATGTCGACCCCAGAGTTGCAAGAGTTGAAAATGAAACTGAAGGAGTTGCTGGACCTGGGATTGATACGTCCTGGTGTGTCACAGTGGGGTGCATCGGTTATCTTCATTCGGAAGAAGGATGGATCGTGGAGGCTTTGCATTGAATACCGTCAACTGAACAAGGCTACGATCAAGAATGAGTATCCCTTACCGAGAATTGATGATCTGTTCGATGAAATGAAGGGTGCGACGGTGTTCTCCAAGATCGATTTGCGATCAGGGTATCACCAGTTACGGATCAAGGAGGATGACGTCCCTAAGACCGCCTTTAAGACGATATTTGGACATTACGAATTTACTGTTTTATCGTTTGGACTGACAAACGCCCTAGGGGTATTCATGAGTTTGATGAATGGGGTGTTCCACGAGTACTTGGACAAGTTCGTCCAAGTATTCATTGACGATATTTTGATCTACTCTCGGACGACGGAGGAGAATGACGAGCACTTGTGCTTGGTACTACAGTGTTTGCGAGAGCACAAATTGTATGGGAAGTTGTCCAAATGCTCTTTTTATCAATCAAGGATTCACTACTTAGGGCATGTCATCTCCAGCGAAGGTATCGCCGTGGATCCAGCCAAGGTTGAGGCTATTATGGAATGGCCTGCGTCGACAAATGTCACAGAAGTGCATAGTTTTATGGGTTTAACAGGATACTATCGACGGTTTGTCGAGGGATTTTCGAAGATAGCAAACCCGATCACCGAATTGCAGAAGAAAAACAAGAAGTTTGTTTGGACCGAGAAATGCGCGGAAGCATTTCGAAGGCTTAAGGAGTTGTTGACCACCGCACCGATACTAAAGGTCCCTGACATGGACACAAACTTCTTCGTATGCACTGACGCATCCAAGGAAGGTATAGGCGGAGTCTTGATGCAAGACGGAAGAGTGATTGCTTACATTTCGAGGAAACTGAGAAGGCATGAGGAGAACTACGCGACGCATGATTTGGAGTTATTAGCCATCGTTTATGCCTTGAAGGTTTGGAGACACTATCTTGTTGGAAGAAAATTTGAATTAAAGATTGATCATTGTGGACTACAACACATTTTCACGCAAAGCGACCTGAACGTACGACAACGGCGTTGGTTGAAATTGTTTAGCGAGTACGAATTCGAGATTTCCTACATAAAGGTGACAGTGAACCGAGTAGCTGATGCTTTGAGTCGGAGACCACACATCTTTTTGGTGTTGCCTCTTCAGACGAACCTACGTGAGAAGATTCTCACTTTACAGCGTGACGATGACTGGTACAAAGAAGTCGAGGATTTTAGCAGACAAAACACAATGATGGTACGATGATATGAGGGATATTCATTTGATAGCAATGGTTATTTGAGGTTTAGAGGTAGGATTTACGTACCACCAAACGACGAGTTGAGGATGTTGATCCTGAGCGAGGCTCATAGAGCAGTTTACATGGCTCACCCGGGAGTTACGAAGATGAGGGCAGACCTTAAGCCTTTGTTCTTATGGAAAGGAATGAAGGCCGACATAGTCAACTTTGTGGCTAGATGTCTAGAGTGTCAGCAGGTAAAGGTTGAACATAGACACCCGACAGGATTACTTCAACCCCATGCCATTCCGGAATCGAAATGGGAAGTCATTTCGATGGATTTTATTGTTGGATTGCCACTGACGGCAAGGAGACATGAATCGATTTTTGTAGTAGTAGACACTCTGATGAAGAGTGCTCACTTTATTCCTGTGCGTACGACGTATCAAGCACCTGACATAGCGAGAGTTTTCATCAGTGAGATTGTGAGGCTGCATGGAGTGCCTAAGAAGATTATATCCGATCGAGGATCGGTGTTTACCAGACGATTTTGGATGAGTTTCCAAGATGCCTTGGGAACCCAACTTAACTTTAGTACTACGTATCACCCAGAGACTGACGGACAGACGGAACGAACGAACCAAACCTTGGAAGACA
>SNQJ01S0094191.1:75520-90398 GCA_010110895.2 Picea sitchensis
AGGTGTGGACAACAGCCCTGCCACAGCCTACTAGCACTCCTGCCATGGCTCGAACTGTAGGTTAACGATTACCGAGTTCGAGAGGATCCACGATGCCGTGAGGGCAGACTGCGACAGTCGCTCACGATGATTCTAAGTGGTGCACAATAAGGCGGGGGCCTTATTCCTTAGAGCCCTTAGTCTCCCACAAGTTCACCTGGCGGAGTGTTGACTCCAGGGTTTATAGATGTCTACCAAATAGTTAAGTCGGTGAGTGGCACCCTTGGAGCACGGGGTGCATCCTGAAGGGCACATCGCGCAAAAGAAACACAAGTTGGCGAGTGGCACCCTTGGAACACAAGGTGCATCCTAAAGGGCACGTCGTGCAACAGAGGCAAACGAGGCGAGTGGCACCCTTGGAGCACATAGTGCGTCCTGAAGGGCACGTCGCATTGATGATGATGATGAGACAACCTAGATGACCCCGAGACCTTAACGCCTGATGAAATTCTTAAAACGACACCCCTAATTAGTTGTCGCCCAGTTCAAATCTAAACCTAAATTTAAAACATCTCTAAGATAAAATTTTGACAAGCCCTAAGAAAAGATCCTACAAAATAAAATAAACATAAGGGCGTAAACTAAAACCCTCCTAGGTGTTAATTAAAGTCTTCTTAAAATTTAAAGGGGTAAAGTGAAGAAGTGATTAAATTAATTTAAAATACGTGGTGTTAAAGGTAAAAAGGAAATTAAAGTTAAAAAAAAAAGAAAAAAACATGTGAGAGTATAAAAGAAATGAAGTAAAAAAATATATATATATAGAAGGGATTAATAAGCGCATTTATCTTTTGGGTTTAAAAATAAAACGAGAGAATTAAATAATAGAAATAGGGAAACTTGTAATAAAGGAAAATTAATAATGGAAAGTAGGGGACATAGGAAAAAAGGCAAAAAGGAATCAACAATTAAGGAGTTACTAAAAATCAGCAACTTCATTTTAGGAAAGTTATTAAAAGCTGAGAGGGGATCTAGGAACCCTAGGAGCAATTTTAGGAGCGACTTTAGGAGGGGTGAGGGAAATGAATCTTTTATTTAATTTAAAGAAATTAATTTTAGAGAAACATGGGGGATGAGTGACACTTGGACGATAGAGAATATTTAGAGGATTGTCATTAAAAATTAAATTAATAATGATTTAGGGAAAGTAGCTGGGTCTCAAATTCTATAAAAGAAGGGGAAAAGGAGGAAGAAGGGATGAACGGTGAGCGTAACGTTACGCTGCCAGATTTTGGCTTGACTGTTTGCTTGTGAGGAATTGGGAAATTCTCAGCTGTATTGGAGTGGTAGGTCAGCCTTGGAGGTGAGCTGAGAAGGTAGTCTTATCTCTGGATCTTGTGTGGCCCCTTTGCGGCTCGGGGGGCTAAGGGGGAATCAGAGTACCCCTAGCGATTGGCTGGGAGGTACCGGTGAGCTCGCTACGGTCGATAAGCAGGAGCGGCAAGGAGCGCGGGACATCAATCGGGGCGGTCGAAAGGGAAAAGGTACGTGCGTCATTTAGTAGACTAGAATGCATGCAAATTGCCTCTGTGAATAAAGTTATTTACCTCAGTTATTAGCGAGATGATGAAAATGTTTATGAATGATTTGTGGAATACAATGGTCTGAATCAGTTTCTGGAATTTTCGTTTTTGTATTTCGTTGCTGTTGATGATGATAGAACACGTTTTTGGGGAAAAGATTTTTACTATGGGTGTTTTACCCTTCTTTATGGGCATTTTGTTATTTGCATTGGGCATTCTTACAGTGGCATTTCTATACGGTGGACAAATTTTTACACAATGGCCTTGCAAAATTTTATACAGCGGCGTTCTTTTTGTACAGTGAGCTATTTTGTTTTTGGAGATTTTCTCTTTTATACAGGGTTGTTTCTTTTATGATTTTTGTGGGCCAACTCGTGTTTCTGCGGGATTGATTCACTGTGGGCATTTTTTTTTCTGAATTTCTGTGGGCGTTGCGTTAGTGGGCTTGCGTTGCATAAAGATCACTGTCAAATTCGTTTATAAACCTTCCGTCATTTGATTACCATTTACTGTCAGTCCTTTAAAGAAGAAAATAATCTACTATCATCTCGTGGTGCATGGCCGGCAATTCGTCTTGGGCATCCCTTCTTTATTACAGCGTGGGCACTTTTTCCTGGGCGTTTTTCTTATTTTCGTGGTTGGGCATCTCCATGGCGCCCTGAGCTCTACAACTTACCTGGGTTCCTTGTGGTCGGTGTTGTATTATTGCTGCCATCTTCTGCGTCTGTGGGAGTTTCCCATTTGTAACCTGCCTTCTATTTTATCGTTGGGCGTTCATTCCATTCCTGGGCGTTTTATTCCATTTATGTCTTGTTGTGTGTGTCATCATGTTTTTCTTGACTGAGTGCATTTTTCCCCTAATTTTGGTCTGCATTTTCAGAGTAGTGTCGTAACGAGGAGGATGTTACAATGGTCATTTAAAAGTTTAAAAGTTACTATTTAGTTAGAAACTTTGATATTAAATATCACATGATCTACGACACTACTACAAATCCCATGAATACAATTCATTTGGTTGGAGTTTGGCAACTTCATTACTCCATTACAAATTATTAGGTCTTGACAGCTACAAAGATTGACCAGCTCAATAGCAAACAAATTCTTAGTTAGGTCTTCACAACTTCTTTTGTAGCTATTAGCTAGAACAAGGTCTTCATCTACCCATAAAGGATTATGGTTGGAATAATTTCTTAAAAGAGTAGCTTGGTTAATTGCAATCCTAGCATTAAAGTGTCCTACTAGGAGGATATTACCTTCATTTTTTAAACTATAAATATCATGTTCTAATTTATTATAGGGACAATTTCTATCTATATTGTTCTTCTTATAAAAAGTAGAATTAATAGGTGCAAAATAACAAACTACTATATACATATTCTTAGGATTGATGTCTTGAATTTCTATCCAAATGCATTGATTGAGAGGGTCGATCTTATGCAGTTGAATGTCACGAGAAATGTTCTTTATAATATAACAAGCTATGCCTCCTATCCCTCTACGGTAGGAATTTTTGTTCCATGCCGACCACAAGACACATATTTCTATGTTAGGGACCTTAGACTCTTCACGCTCCGAAGTTTCAACTAGACAAAAAATATCAATATCACTCAAGATCCAACTTGTCATTGGATCTTTGTGCCATACAAATCCATGACAATTCCAAAAAAGGATCCCGAATGTCACAAATTCCTATTTATTATTATCCTTCTGGTCTCTATCCCTAACAATTTCTTTTCAAATTCTATTTATTGTCCGTTTTCCTTCTTTCCTACCTTCTTTTTCCTTTTGAACTTCCTTCATTAATTCAACTTAGTCTTTGGGAATGAGGTCTTCGTTTCTAGATATTCCTCGCCCTTCTAAGCTTGGATATTTACTGGGTATGTTATAGTTATGGTCATTACAACTTACTTTGACACTGATCAATGACAAATGTATCTTTATGATCAATTATTTTTCCTATCCTCTTTGATTCTATGAGGTGAGTTGCTTTAATTTGTGATTTATTTTTTGATTCTTATTTTACCATTTTATCTTATCCTCCTCGTGTTGTTCTTTTATACCAAGAATTAAGAGGTAAAAGGATATTTTACTAATATCATGGTCCATTTTGATTAGCTTATTCTTTTCCTCTAATTTGTTTTTTAGATTACTAAGGGTCAAATTGTTCGTCAATTTTTCTTCTAGATTTTTAATCCTATCTCTCAAGTTGTGATTTTCTTTAACCTATCGTTCTTGGGTTGATTTTTTTTGTTTTTTCATTTCTTGAATCCCATCCTCCATTTTCTGCAATTGAGTCTCGAACCCTAACAATCTATCCTTTATCCGAGATTGAATCATATCTTCAAAGAGTCTATTTTTTTATCAAGCATTGCCTCCGGCTCTATTTGGATTTTTACATCTCTTTCTTCACTTATTTTTTCTAATGATTCTAACTGTACTTGGAGTTTGGCATCACTTTCTTCTCTGATTTTTTTCAACGATTCGATATATCCATAAATTCTCTCTAGGGTGACTTTGGGGGGCCTCCCCCTTACATGATGAGTTTTTGAAATAGGTGGTGGAGTGATAATATTGAAAATAAGAAAAAATATCTAAAAAATGTTATTTTGGATTGAATATAAAAATGGAATTTTTTTTTTTAATTGATAATAATGATAATAATTATTGTCTTGCCAACAAAGGTGTAGAATGATTGACAAGTGTGATTTAAATGGAAGGAAATATATAAATGAGGTCTCATGTTTGATTCTCACAATAATAATAATAATAATAATAATAATTGTCTCTAAAATCAACTTATACTTATTAATTAATTAATTTATTTATATTTAAATCTCTTTAATTTTCACACTTTACTAAATTATAGATATTATAAAATTAAACTTTATAATATCTATAATTAAGCGAGAACTAAAAATTATTCAAATCACATAAATTATTCCAGTCAAAAAGTTCAAAACAGTAGAGACTATTCCTAGTACCAAGCGTTCAAAATTGCAAAGAATATTGTCGTCACCCATAGTTCAAAAACTATAGAAAAGTATTATGGTTTAAATCACTAAGAGTAATCAAAAAGATTATTGGAGAAAAGTATTATTCTCATGCAAAACCGCATAAACATAATTTTCTAAATAAAATATATATTTTAAAATGGCACGCAAGTATTTTCTCATTCAAAGTTGCAGAGAATTCAAAATAACTAATTAATTAATTAATTATTATAATTAATTTAATTACTATAATTAATTTAATTACTATAATTAATTTATTAATGTATTATTACTATAATAATGTATTACTACTTTAATAATGTATTATTTTGTTAGTATAATAAAATATATATTTTAAAATGGCACGCAAGTATTTTCTCATTCAAAATTGTAGAGAATTCAAAATAACTAATTAATTAATTAATTACTATAATTAATTTAATTACTATAATTAATTTATTAATGTATTATTACTATAATAATGTATTACTACTTTAATAATGTATTATTTTGTTAGTGTATTAATACTTTATTTTAACTCACTATAATTTCGATCTAATCTTTATGAAAGAGTAAATATATTTAATCTTGTGCAATTTTTTTATATTTAGATTTTTGAATATATTTATTAATGAAATAATAAGAATAAACTATTTTTTTAGTTTTTTAGATTATATAAGTATTTGTTAATGGAATAATAGTAATAAACTATATTTTAAGTTTTTAATATATGTAATTGAACAAATTCAAACAATAATAATAAAAAGGGCATCTAATAATAAAATATTAAATTCAAAAACTAGCAATATTAAATAATTACATTAATTTTTTTAAAAAGAAAAAGTGTTCATTGAAAATCAAATGTCTAATAACAATATATTATATCAAGAAAAGGACAATATTTTATATTTTAAATTAAATGTCTAATACTCAGAAAATGGGTACGAAGACATTGTTTATATAAAAAAATGAACTCCATATCTTTATTAAACCAAGAACGCATATTTAAACATAATTTTTCCCTCAACAACTTAACAAACTCATGAGTGAATCTCTCAACTACACACACATAAATAGGATATGATAGGATCTGATATTTGGAGAGGATTTGACAACTAACTAGATCTAACAAACCCAAATTAATCTCTAAAGTAAGCATTAATTCTAACACCCTCCCTTAATGCTTACATCACTAAGAACAATAATGAAATCAAATAAACAAATTTTACAAAAAAATATTTTCCAAACTTTGATCTTTGTTTGCTCTGATCTTCATTAGTGTCTCTATCCACTTCTAAGCTCTTACAGATTATGCTATTTCTCTCCCATTCATTCGAGATACCACTTAATCCATTGAAGATAGAATTGTTTCTTACCATCGATGACATATTTGTAATGACCGACCTATTAACCATTCTATCGACATACTTCCATTTGTTGAAATACATGGTCTTCTACTATATACACTAGTTATCTAGGAAAGCGGTCTATTCTATATTACTTCCATCTGTTGAAGTACATGGTCTCCCATTGTGTTATTCAATTTTCTAGGAAAGTAGTATAGATATGGAATGTACCCAAAAATAAATATTACAAAGTGACCTTTTTCAGAGACACGATGATCACAAACAATACACATAACCAATAGTCATTGTTCTTGGGTCACCACATCCTCCAAGAACCACAAGTTGTAACAGACTGTAGACATAACTAAAATAGTGACTGTGTTCTTGTGGAAAGGCGTAGCTTCTGCACACACCATCTTAGGTTAAGTTACCTTGTCCTATGAGAAGTTCTTCATTAAAAAACTTACAAACAAACATTGCTTCAAACACTACCTATGTTAATTAAAAAAATTCTTCTACTAATGAAATTGATATAAGTAGTTGATAACTGCACAAAATTAGGAATATGGGCATTTACACATTCACTAGGAAATAGTGAAAGTAATAATCTCCCTAATAAAGAAAAAATCCTTTCTGCACTCCAATTCAACATGCATATCCTTCATATGTAATAGTTTCATTAGCATGATTCTCCTCTAATGGAAGGTTACACAATTCTCTACCAACGTTCATAACATTCGTGAGAAGTTGAGAATCTACTCCATAGATACTCATTTGGAAGAAGTACCACTCTTTTCATGCATATGATATTTCCTCCATTGCTTTGTAGTGACACTCGTCGTTCAGCCTAGACATATCAATAATTGGAATCCCCTCGTCAAATCAGACTATATTCCCATCTTGGGGCCTCTCAAGTTTTTCTTTTACATAAATGCTGAGTAAAGTTTTAATCCCACTTTCAACAATACCCTAAACACATATAAAATTTTCACTCACAAAAAAAAATGAATTTAAGATCAAACTCCAAGGGTAGTGTAACATCCTGCTCTTGCGAGCACCTCTTATCGACTTGTTCTTTGAGGACACTTGTGTGGAAGTGATCCATATATAATACATGGTTATTTTTTCTGCTTATGGATTTTTATGATGATGTTGATGGTTGTGATTTAATGTTATTTGAGATATATGCATTGACATATGTTATTGACAAGTTTTTCCTGAGTGTGTAGGACACTTAATAGATTGTGGATGTCGATGTCATCAATGGACCTCCTTGGACTCTAGATTGAGTCAGGGAGTGGATTGTATTAGTTTGAGTATTTCATTTATGCATATGTGATACATGATCGGTTATAGTATGATTTTATGTATGGATCCTTGACAGTGTTTCATTCATGGATGTAGGTTGACGAATGATTTCTAATCTCACTCACATAAAGAGTAAAGGGGCAATGCACATAGAACATATATTAAGGGAGAGGTGTGGCAACATCCTTGTCACCGCCTACTAGAACTCCCTCTGTGGCTCTAATTGTAGGTTAACGATTACCTAGTTCAAGAGGTCCACGATGTCGTGAAGGAAGACTAAGAAAGTCACTCATGAATATTTCTAACGGGTGCACAATAAGACATGATCCATATTCATTAGAAGCCCTTAGTCTCTCACAAGGTCGCTCGAATGGCGTGTTGAATCCAAGGCTTCGACAACTACAAAAACCAGTCAAAGGAGAGTGGCACCCTTGGAGCACAGAGTGTGTCTTGAAGGGCACACCGCATGAATGAAACTTGAGTCAATTCATCTAGGTGGCCTAGAAAACCTTGAAAGAATAATTACAAACCTTGAAAATCTTTTTGCCATGCCAGGTCTAATTAATTAATTAATTAATATTTTTTTAATTAAGAATCCCATTAAAAAGTCTACACCTATTCAAAAAGGGGAGAAAGAAATTAAGCCTAAGCGTAAGTTTTTGTAAGAAAGCTAACACTAAATTGTAAATTAATTAAAAAGGGGGAATAAAGTAAATCAAGTTAATAATTAAAAATGGGTGAAATATATCTAAAGATTTGATAAGGCACATGTGTGCAAGAAAATATTAAAAGGGAGTTTTAAAAAAAGAAAGAAATAAACATAAACTAATGTGTATGCATAGAAAATTATCTAGAGTCTATTTAACACTAGTCTAACTAGAAGAAGACTCTTATTTTAACTGAACTCAGATTTAGTAAGACACCAGTAATTAAATGGGAATATGGGGAATAAATAGATAGCTAGGACCGATTTAAGGACACATTTAGGAAAGGTGAGGGAAATTGAATTTAATTAAAATAAAACGTGGAATTACTTGTGCAAATTAGGGGAGAGGGTGACAAGTGTAAGGGGAAACAATTTAAATTTATTTAATTAAAAAAAAAACGAAAATTAATTGTGCAAGTAGGGATGTGTCATTAAGGAAACTCCTATAAAGAAAACTATCGAGAGGAAAAAAATGAACACAGAAGTTATTGGTAAAGTCATGTTGTCGAATTATTTTTGACTGGTTTTACTTGTGAGAGTTGGGATACCCAGCTTGAGAGAGAGTGGTGGCTCTACCTTGCAAGGAAAGCTGGAAGCTAGAGGATTTATGGTTTTGTGTGCATGGCCCCTTTGCGGATTGGGGGGCTAAAGGGGAAGAAGAGTACCCCTAATATTGGCTATGAGGTACTAATGAAGTCTCAATGATTAGCAAGAAGGAAGTCAGAAGGAACGTCAGTTTCCAAAGATCATCTCCATGCCCATCTTTGTCGTCTGATTATGGTATTTTATGGAATTTGTAATTGCATTTGGATTTTAACTGTATAATCAAGTTTTTATAATTTTTTGTGACTAGTGAAGCATGTTTCAATTCCAAACTCCTTGGAGAAGTTGAAAAGAGCCGAGAATGTGAAACCCTTATTTACCTATAAATTATAGTACACTTAACCTCTTCACAATAAGGACTACACTTAAAAATATATGTTTTCCATGGAAATGATCTAGGTGCATCGTGCGATGCTTTCTAACCATGGAAAATTATAAGACGAGAATCACTGATTGTGGCTTCGAGAACCTTTCACTAACCCTAATTCAGGAAATCTTCTTTAATTTAGACTTCGAATCTCTGTGTGCTATAGAATCAACATGTAGATACTGCACTCTGCTGTCTCTCAAGTTTGAAGATCATTTGATACCATCGACCTCTCTGTAAGCTACTAGCTCAATCATTTTCTCTTGTATATGAAAAATCCCTTTAAGTAATTGTCCATGCTAATTGCTTGTTAGGTTTTTGACCTATATGAGCCGTGTGTGTTCACTTTCTAAGCATTTTTAATCAATAACTATATATACATGATATTTATTTTACACGAGTAGGTGCATAAGCAAGGTTGGTCGAGCACCAAGCATAGGAGATTGCGTAGAGAGTTGGCATCAGTAAAGAATACAAAGACAATGTTTGGCTCCGTAATCTTTCTTCTATCAATCTTGGAACAAGGAGGTGAAGGGTTGAGGAGGCCAACAACCCGCTAGGGGGAGAAACTAGCATAAGGGAAGGGGAGGAGAAAAGCCCCTCTGTAAAGGTGAAGGTCAGGCCCAAAAGAGCTATCTTTGGTTTTTCTGCAATTCTCTAAGCCATGGTAATTATGAAATACAATTATCATATTTCACACTCACTTGAGTAAATATAGGGTGCATGAATATGTTTTTTGTGCTTTCTATTTATAGCATGTAAGAACTTTATGTACTATAGTTTCAAAGTAGATTGAATTATGTAGGTCCCACATTTGACCTAGGGGAGGAATTTTTCTCTGTAATTCACTACTGGGAAGTTGTATACATGAATTAAGTATACTCACACTTTGTTTTTGAGTTATTTTTATTAGGTTTGTTGTAAACCCTTGTATATCTAAACTATATAAACAAAATATGTGTGCCCTCTAATCGCTAAGTTGCTTGGTGAATTTTGGATTTCTTAGTGCGCCATTCTTTCACTCAGTCCATTAACAAATTCGTCTTTCCTAGTGCGCCCTTTTCATTGCTCAATCCATGACAGATCTTGGGTTTTCTCGGTGCCCCTTCTTAGATTACTCCTTGGGCGTCCAGATCTGAATTCCCTCTTCATTATTTCTCTCTAAATCGGTTGATTGCAGAAGAGGGTCGGTTGAGGTTCACCCGAATTCGTCTCCCTATCCCTAACCTTCCTTACCCTATATCTTTTAGCTAGAAACTTATTTAATTACCTTACTCCTAACTGTAGACTTAAGCTTAAAAGTTGGGGATGTATATTGTTAAATAAACACATTGTCTAAGATCTTTGGTAATTATTGATTGAATTATTTTTTTATAAGAAATACCCTGGATCATCAACGTTCCTAAATCATAATCACATTTATATAAATAAATCACAATGTTGAAGATGCTTTTAGTGGGCTCTAGTGTACTAATTATAATTAATTGAATGTCACATATGGCCATTTTTATATGATTGAAAAGATAGATTTCATAAATTAGAGTGTTATGAATGGATGTTAAGAATAATGATCTATTATAAATCCTTTTGGAAATCAAATTTCATGATAGAAGTGTAGAGTTACATTTCAATGCTACTAAAGAAGTTTTTTTTTTTAATTTTCTATTTATTTAACCATTGTGTTTTAAATTTTTTTAATGTAAAATCTTTGAAAAAATATCCAGCTAAAGATGTTGGTAGGATTGTGTAAGATTAAAAATTATAAGTTTTATGGAGACATCACAAAAGTGTCATTTTGCAACACACTATTGATAGGTTTTTGGGTTCCCATGTGGAATTAGAGAGTTGAAATTTAATTAAGATTTTAGACAATTGTTATGCCCCAAAGAAAAAATATTTAGAATGAACAATCTGGTGTAGAGAAAGATTCTAATTTCTCTGTTATGATAAGTATTTGAGATTTCAACAATTTCTATTTGAAATTTGAAATTTAATCACTAAAAGGTTTATGTAATGAAAGATAACTTGAATGGTATGTCTTGCTTCAGAAAATTGATCTACTTATGATTTCTTAATAAAAGAAATTTAATCTTGGAATATATATATATATATATATATATATATTATTGGTGGTTAGTTCTGTATTGTCCATCCCTTAGAATGATAAGGGAATAAATTGTTAGAGAAACACTAAGGGTGTGATGTAGAACTTGTTTTATGTACATAGTAAATCATATCTTGTTTGGTAATAATTACCCATAGATCAATCATTGAATGTTAAGTGGTAATAGTTGATAGTTATAGCACTCTTGCATAGTCTCTGATTATGTTTGGTAGAACGAATAGATCATAAAACTCTTGAGCCATAATGCTGAACAAAATAATGAAAATCCCTACTGGATACTATGAAGGTACTTATACTCTTGTGGTTTTACTATTTTCATGTATTGTTACCTTACTTAACCTTGCACTTAATTAATGCTTGATGTTTGATTAAGTAAAATAGATTTTCCTTGCACATCCATGGAAATGATAGATGCTTTTGATACATGCCTATTGAGTTGCGCTACTAGTTAAATCTTCTCAAATAACATAGAATGATGTAGTTGTTAACTTATTGTCTTGTTCTTTCTTGCATAGATGTAGTGTTATTCATGTACATGTTATTTGAAAAGAATGTTTATATGTGATTACATGCCTCACTATTAGAATCTAGTCATGATTTTTAGGATAGAAATTGGTTTTGGGATTTAGACACCTCTTTGTTCCTCAGAACATTTGCCAGTCCCGAGACCTTAAGTGGTCAAAATCAATTGGATGAATCTTGAAATTCAGCGTTGCTTATGTATTTTGGAGGTCATGACCATGCAGGATAGGTTAGGCGGTTAGTTTCTTTATGATATCTTTTGATAGATTGATAATAATGTTTCTTTCAGATGAATGTGATGAAATTTCTTATGTAGTGATTAACATATGATGTGTCTCTATTACGTTTATTGATACAATTATTATGTGATGTTATTAGTTATGATGATGTATTGCTTGCGATGCTAAATTAATTATGTTGTGAAGATTTTAATATCCTATTGCAATATATATATATATATATATTGCAATCGTTATTGGATGTAGTAAAAGAAGGGGTTGTTACATATAGTATCAGAGTAGGTTCAACCCTACGATTTGGACCATTATGCCTTCCCATGTGTTAAACGTATGACTTAGACATTATCGCTAATTTAAAATTTGAAATTGTCCATGCAGGTAATCATGGTTAGAGGACGTCATGGAGGTAGACCTTGTGGTGATAGGGGAAGAGGTGTGACACACCCAGTAGCATCCACACCAGAGGGTTCTAACCCCCAAGGAGAAGAACAAGTCATTGGGTAGGAGCAGGTTGTTGTTGGGGATGTGGTTGGTTTGATGAGGTTCTTTCATAGGATGTCAAAGGCCTTGATTAACTGACTAAATAGAGATGAGGCTAGGACGCCTGTACCCAATGAGGGTTCATAGTGCACTCCAACTGGTAGTGGTAGCATTCACAAAGAATTCGAGAAGGTGAAGTTTCCCGAGTTCATGGGTGCCACATATGGCTCAACCACTGAGGCATGGTTGGAAAATATGGCGATGTGATTTTCACTTCATGAATACACCTCCAACATGAAGGTCCACATGGATGTCTTTCAGCTGAAGGGGAGAACTATTATATGGTGGAAGACACTCCTTCCTCAACTAAACATGGTTGTCGAAGACGTGTCATGGGAACTGATCAAGGAGCGGTTCCAGGAGTGGTATTTTTCAGAGGAATTAATCGAGCACCAACTCAATGAGTTCAACACCTTACAACATAGTGGTCGTACAGTGCCAGAGTATGAGGCCATATTTATGGAGTTACTTTGGTATTCTGTGCATCTAAACATGAAGAAGCTAAAAATCAACAAGTTTGTGTTCGGCCTTAACTTCAAAATTCGTGAAAAGGTGAGGATTTTGATGCCTCAGATGTTGCACGATGTAGTCCAGAAGGCCCTCATAGCTAAGGAATAGCTGACCAGTGGGGGTCAGGGAAGGACACCTGCAAGACCAACTAGATAGATGACATCAGGAGTGCAGTATCATCAGACACCAACCATACATACATCATGGTATCGAGATATGTCTAGAGGACCCGCATTCATGACACCTCGACGACCAACTCTGCAGCAGAGGAATCCCTACAGAGGACCACTGCATTAGCAACAACAAAAATTTAGGCATGTTCAATAGAACATACAATGATCTCAGGCTGCTAGGCCAACAACTTCTACTTCGGGGACCAGGAGTGATGGACCGAAGACCGGATGTTGGACATGTGGAGAGCCACATTACCAATGATACTATATGGTTAAGAAGGCTAGAGCAGTCAGGTCAACATGACACACTACAGTTAGAGATTTGGGCAAGGAACACAAGATTCATGCCATGGTGAATAACCTCCAGGATGAGAACCATTCCACTATGCTCGAGACTTCATGTACCATCGTTGACCAAACTTTTAATATTTTGATAGATCTTGATGCGACATAGAGATTTATTTCTAGTGCAATGCTAAAAAGAATCAAGGTAAATGTAGTCTAACAAGACGAGTTTAGATACGTAGAAATGGCTTCGGGTGCCAAACAAAAGGTTGGAGCAAGGGTTACAGACTGTAGCATTGACTTGGGATATTTCATAATGAAGGCCAACCTATATATCACGATCTTAGGATCTTATGACACAATGATCGGTATGGACTGGTTGGAATCACATGATGCGATGCTTAACTGCAAGACACAATGATTAAGTTTGACCGATGACATGGGACATAGAAGAGTGATTGTAGGAAGAAACCAGGGAGTGTCCTCGAGGTACATTTCTTCCCTATAGCTACAAAAGCGCATGCGCAAAGGATGTAAGTAATATGCAATCTTAGCGCTAAACGACAAGGGCAAGGCATAAGGATTAGAAAACCTTCTAGTAGTACAAGAGTTTGTTGACGTGTTTCTAGAAGAGTTACCGTGCTTACCACCTGAAAGAGAGTTGGAGTTTACAATCGACTTGAAACTTGGAACTAAACCGATAGAAAGAAAGCCTTATCGGATGTCAACACCTGATTTACATGAGTTGAAAATGAAGTTGAAGGAGTTGTTGGACATGGGACTTATATGTCCAAGTGTGTCACCCTGGGATGTGCCTGTTATTTTCATAAGAAAGAAACATCGATCTTGGAGAGTTTGTATAGAATATCGTCAATTGAACAAGGCGACAATCAAGAACCACTATACTGTGCCAAGAATAGATAATTTTTTTGATCAAATGATAGACACAACAATGCTTTCAAATATCGAAATGAGATCAGAATATCACCAATTACAAATTAAAGAGGAATACATTCCTAAGACTGCATTCAATACAATGTCCATACACTACAAATTTACCATTTTACCATTTGGACTGACAAACGCCTCGGGGTATTCATGAGTTTGATGAATGAGGTGTTTCACAAATACTTGGACAAGTTTGTTCAAGTATTCATTGACGACATATTGATATATTATCGGATGACAGAAGAACATGATGAAAATTTAAGCTTGGTACTACAGTAATTACGAGAAAACAAACTATATGGGAAATTGTTGCACTGCTCTTTTTACCAATCGAAGATTCATTACTTGGGGCACGTTATATCCGGTAAAGGTATAGGTGCAAATCCTGCAAAGGTAGAGGATATTATGGAATGTCCTGCACTGACAAACATACCGGAAGTATGCATTGTTGGACAACTGAGAGGGGGGGGTGAATCAGTTGTTACCGTGCTTAAACAATCATGCTTCTTTTAAACTCTTTGCTGAAACAATAAATGATGATCACAATAATGCAGGGGAATAAACAATGGCATATTCAGCATCAGTCACACATATGAGAAACACAGAGACAGATATTTCCTGAGGAAACCCATACAGGGTAAAAACCTCTTTTTCTTT
>SNQJ01S0094192.1:0-32086 GCA_010110895.2 Picea sitchensis
TAATATTAATTAATAAAACATTAACCTAATCACTAATCAACTAAATTAGTTATTAATTAATCAATTAATTAATTTTTAACAAGATTTAACCTAGCTTATTTATCTAATTATACTAACTTTATTAACCCATTTACTAACTACTAACATTATTAATTAATCTAATCGTTTATTGTTCTTTTTAGCCTAAGTTTGTTTATGCATGGATGAGCGGCAGGCGAGAGGTAGTCAATGGGACAAAAGGACAAGGGAGTGAGGGTGCAATGTGGGTGAAGGATGCAGCAGGGAGATGGAGGATCGGGCGAAATGGATGGAGGAAAAAAAGGGATCAACCGAGCCATAGTTCGTCATCACGAGAGAAACACCAAATCAGCAGTCGAAGAATCGAGTTACCTATAATTATAGGACCCTAACATGGAGGATAATTCTTTTTGGGAAACAATCTAATGTCTTGGTTGAGAAAGAAACAGTCTTCAGTTTCTCTATCCACCGCAAAGAATGAGTATATAGCCGCAACATCATGTTGCACACAAGTTCTTTGGATGAAGCATACATTGAGATATATTAAGGTAGAATACGATCATCCAATATCAATAATTTGTGACAACACAAGTGTAATAAATATTTCAAAGAATCATGTTATGCACTCGAAAACAAAACATATTTCGATCAAATATTGCATATTAATATAACGAGCAGAACAAAATGTCAAGTTGGAATATATTTCCACCAAAGAACAAATTGTGGATATTTTCACAAAACCCCTTCCCAAAGAGACATTTGAATATCTCAGACAAAAGTTGGGAGCGATATCCATCTCATCCATTTGTTAAGTGATTAAGGAGAAGCACAAGCTCAAGGGGAACATTCCTTTGCTATTTATGTCAAAGGGGTGGAATTACAGATAGAGTTGTAGGAAGGAGGAGAGTTTCAGACGAGAGGAGAGTTGCAGACAAGAGGAGATTTGTAGACAAATGAGGGGAGTTGCAGACAAGAGGAGAGTTGTAGACAAGGGGAGAATTATGTATCTTGATTACAAGATTGCCATCAATGACAAAGAGGGAGATTATTAGAAAAAAATTGTCATTGATGTCAAAGGACTTATATCATGTAAGTACTCAAATATAAGTATTTCATGAAAAAGGTGACTTTACGTAAAAAGGTGAATTCAAAATTAAGTTACGTGAAAAAAGGTGAATTTACGTAAAAAGGTGAATTCAAAAAGAAGTTACATGAAAAAATGTGACTTTACATAAAAAGTGAATTCTAAATAAATAAATAAAATGAAGTTACGTGAAAAAAAGAGTATTAAAAGACCAAAAAAAAAAAGTGAATTTACGTAAATAAGTCAACAAGTAAAATGGCATTTTCCCATGGTTTGAAAACCCATGGTATTTTGAAATGTGAATTAAAAGGAGGGGAATTAATTATTTAATTAATGGATGTCATGTTTTTTTTAATAAACATGAGTCTTTATGTAGGGTTATGTTAAAGAATAAAAGGAGAAGAGTAGTGTGAGAAAAGATGTGGGTGAAAATGTAATATTCTTACGAATAACATTTGAAGAAGTGGGAGGAGTGACAATTGAATATCATTTGAGGAGTGACGATTGAATATCATTCAAGGAGTGATGATTAAATATTAGTGAAGATCAGATCTGGTGTTCTAGCAAGTAGATTTGGCATTCTAGTAAGTAGAACTTTTGGAGGAAGAACTAAGGTGGAAGTTGCAGAAGAAGCAAGAATATCTGGTGAAGGAATATCTAAAGCAGAAGTAGCAGAAGAAGGCAAGAATATCTGGTGAAGGAATATATAAGGTAGAAGTAGTGGAAGAAGAAAGAATATCTTGTGAAGGAAGATCTAAGGAAGAAGTAGCAAAAGAAGAAAGAATATCTAGTGAAGGTATATCCAATGTAGAAGTAGAAGAAGAAGAAAGAAGATCTGGTGAAGGCAGATCTAAGACAGAAGTAGTTAAAGCAGCAAGAAGACCTATGAAGGAAATGCAGGTGTTCAACCTCTAAAGAATAATTTGCAAATATTGAAAGTAGGTTGGTGCCTACAAACATTCAACAGTGGGGATTGGTGTCTTCAGTAGGTTTGTTCCTACAAATATTTGTAACAATGGTTTGGTGCATACAAATTATAAAGAGAATTTTTTGTGGTTTTCTCCTGAAAGGGTTTCCACATAAAATATTATATCTTCTAGTTGTTTGATTTTATGTGATTGCTTCATTATGGTTAATTATTGTTAAAAATAAAAATATATCCTTATATTGATTCACCCGCCCCCTCCTCTTAGTATAAGTGTGTTCTCAACATACATGATAACATTATAGTGGTGGCGTTATTTCTTCCTCTATTCTCTTGGTTATTTTCATTATAAAATGAATACATTAGGCATAGAACATCCTATATTTCATACCTTTGTTTTAATTTAGAGGTAGAGGCCACCTTAGTGTTGTCATAGAAGTAGATTCACATTAGAACTCTTCTCCTTGTATTCGTGTAAGCTTTAAGTGTTTCATTGGGGTTTTGTAAAGGACATACTTGTATTTCTTATGAACCTGAAACTTACACAATGACATAGCCTCAAGTAAGTTCAATTGTTGACGCCATAACCCAGGTGAAGTAGGCACCGATCTTGCCCTTTCCAACCACTTAATTAAAATTTCCATCTCTTTTATTTTGTTTTTATCAATCTAAAGTTTTATAACAATGAGCATAGCTTACATTAGATTGCATTTAAAAGTCTATTTTGCTTCTAAGTTCCTAATATTTTGATAGACTTGAATACTTAAGTAAATTGGTGGTTTATTTTAGGTAAATATTTAGTTAATTTGATTCATTTATCCCTCTTCACATTGTTGTTTAATATCCATAAAGAGGAAATTTGATTATATATTAAATCATTAAGATAAAACTCCAAGGAAAGATTTAATAATCACTCATCAACTTAAGAGCAATTTTCTGGTTTTACTAGCTCAAATGTTTCATTCACTTGCTCTTGTGTGCCCTCATACATTGTTGGTTTTAGATGTTTAGTTAACTCACACATGGGACTCATTTGAGTTATTTATTTCAAGCTACATCTAAACACTTCACTAATACTCTCATAAGGGAAAATTGACTCCATTTTCTTTCACATGCTTAATTCCATCACATGTATTCATGGTTCATGGATTGATAACACTTTAAAGTGCTAAATAACCACTTTGATCCATTTCATTACAGTTATCTTGTGATTGTTTCATGTTAGTTATCT
This sequence comes from Picea sitchensis, assembly GCA_010110895.2. Classification (NCBI taxonomy): domain Eukaryota; kingdom Viridiplantae; phylum Streptophyta; class Pinopsida; order Pinales; family Pinaceae; genus Picea; species Picea sitchensis. Next base: position 3,259 of record SNQJ01S0094192.1, read on the forward strand.
TATTATTATGGCATGTTGGAATCAAGTAAATATAAGGATTAATCCTAAGAAGGCTCACTCAATAACCTTCGAAATACACTCAAGGATTAATTTTGTGTCAAAAGCTATTAATGATACACATTTATTGGTTCATTTTCATGTCTCCTATGCAAATCTCNAAGTCTATTTTGCTTCTAAGTTCCTAATATTTTGATAGACTTGAATACTTAAGTAAATTGGTGGTTTATTTTAGGTAAATATTTAGTTAATTTGATTCATTTATCCCTCTTCACATTGTTGTTTAATATCCATAAAGAGGAAATTTGATTATATATTAAATCATTAAGATAAAACTCCAAGGAAAGATTTAATAATCACTCATCAACTTAAGAGCAATTTTCTGGTTTTACTAGCTCAAATGTTTCATTCACTTGCTCTTGTGTGCCCTCATACATTGTTGGTTTTAGATGTTTAGTTAACTCACACATGGGACTCATTTGAGTTATTTATTTCAAGCTACATCTAAACACTTCACTAATACTCTCATAAGGGAAAATTGACTCCATTTTCTTTCACATGCTTAATTCCATCACATGTATTCATGGTTCATGGATTGATAACACTTTAAAGTGCTAAATAACCACTTTGATCCATTTCATTACAGTTATCTTGTGATTGTTTCATGTTAGTTATCTTATTATTATGGCATGTTGGAATCAAGTAAATATAAGGATTAATCCTAAGAAGGCTCACTCAATAACCTTCGAAATACACTCAAGGATTAATTTTGTGTCAAAAGCTATTAATGATACACATTTATTGGTTCATTTTCATGTCTCCTATGCAAATCTCTTTAAGGATTTCCATCATTTCACTCAAGGATTAACTCGTTAAGTAAATCACATTCACCTTATCATGGGATGCACTCATTTACTTTGAATGGTTGACCATATGTATGGGAATATGCTCTTGGATATTGAAATCTCATTTTGACTTCCTAAATGTGGTGAAGAAGTCTTATTGCTAAAAATTTCATGATCTTTTATTTCACATTTATTTTGGGACGATTGAATTAAATCTTGTTGTATAATCATTCTCCACTTGTGTTTAACCTTTATGGCAAGCTCATTCACTCATTCCACTTGAATCATTTCAATTCTCACATGTAAAGCAATGTATACTAAATATTCATAATCTTATATGTCCATTGCTACTTTCACTTGCAAGTTTTGATTCTTTAAGTTTCCATTACATCACTATATTGTGATCATGATAATATTAAATGAATCTTAATCTCATGGAAAATCGTTGAGTTGGATTATTTCTCTAAGAAAAATCATATGTTAATTGTTTTATTCACTTAAACGATTTGTATTGAATAACTTGAATTAAATGAGCTTTATTTTTCATCATTAATAACAACGATTGGGCTTAGTTAACCTTTAGGAATACCCCCTAGGCTAGTAACACTTTCATTAGTCTAAAGTAAGAAAGGAAAATCCATTGAGGCAATAATGGGTGGATTTCCTAGGAGTTTCCTTTGGGTTGTTGCAACTTGTTCTTAGGACTTTTACACTAAGTGAGAAATTGAGTTGTAACATTTTGGTGTCGTTGCCAAGGAAAAAGTCCATTCCATGGTTATTATAAGTCTAGCTTCAACGTTTTGATGAGTAGGATCCAAAGACTTATTTAATTTACTCATCTGGTGACTCCACAGAAAGAGAACTTGAGTGGTGGATACTCTACAAGTAGTTCCAACTAAGCACTTTTTCGTAGATACTCAAATCCAAAGAAAGTTTATAGAAGGAGTTCTCAATATTCATCAAACAAGAATTTTGAAATCATAGAGGAGATAAGTATCATTTTCACTTATCATTCAAGAGTAATCAAAATGGCCACTAAACCATGGGTTACAAATGCATACAAGGCCTTGGACATATCTAGGATTCAATGATAACCACATGTTTTTCCTAATATATATGAAAAATGGCTCCCAAAGTTCTCATGCAATAATGTCATCACAGTTGAAGAGCATATAACACTTTTATATAATTCCCTTTGATCCATATGGATATTAGTGGCCTCTCACCTATTCCAATTGGCTCATTTTGGCATTTTTCCAGTTTGGCTTTTTTTTCCTAGTTTTTGAGTCCTTGACTTCTGGGGTTGTTTTGAGGCCCTAAACAGCGTTTTAGGGCTCGACACAATCAAATTGTGGATTAAGTTAGAGTCTGACAACAACATGTTTATTCCTCAGACAGACCTCTCCAACGGGATATTGTGCGACTAAAACTGAGATCGTATGCAAAAGTTACGACCCCGGGAAGTTGATGTACTAGCTTACCCCAATGGGTCACACATGACTTTTGGCACTTCATCTCCTAGGGTTAGGTTTTTGGATGTCTAGGGTTTTGGCATTCCTATTTATTGTAAAAATTATTGGAGAGCCTCATCGTAACCATCTTCTTGTGAATGAGAGTAGTCGTCACATCTCTTCTCAGAGATAAGTAACCACCATTCTAGCAAGCTTGTTTTTCACTGCATTTTACAGTTTCAGCACATTTTATTATTGAATAGAAACCAGTTTTACTGTATCTTTGTTATTGTCTATGTTATTCTTGTGTCTCTGTGTTAAGAATAATAATAATATGTATTTCATTTTCGTTATGCTCATAAAATCCAGATCAATGGTATCAGCTCAGTCTTCCCCTTATCGTTCTTAATGCATGTCCCCAACGAGGTCACAGTACAAAGAATTGGGTCTTGAGCTTGTTTCTCTTGAGAAAAAAATCTCTCGCATGCCCAAGAGACCTCTCATGGCAATAGAAAAGAAAGACGACGGGACAAGATATCCTTTCAAAATGTTTCTTAAGGAAGCCCTCACGCAATAGAGGAACAAAATGATGGATAGTTTAGCGCAAATCCTTTGGCGACTACCAATAGGCGATGCATATTCCTCGAATGAAGGCATCGCCCCCTTCAAGGTACAAATCAAATTTTATATTCCCATATTTGAAGGTCATATGGACACAGATTTTGTAGACAAATGGTTAAATATACTAGAAGGGTATTTTTATGTCCATAATTTTTTGAACAGAGAAAAGATTATGTTTGCGCTCCTCAAAGTCATCCCCCATGTCAAAGGTTGGTGGGAGACTTTTTGTGAGCAAAAGGAAACAGAGGAACCCTCATTATTTACAGTCGCATTCACCTAGGAGTCCTTCAGGGATGCTATTAGGGAACAATACTACCATGTCTTAATTTATGACGACATGTATACAAAATGGACTACACTGTGACAGGAAAGAGACCAAACAGTGCCAGAGTTCACAAATATCTTCCATACCTTGCACACCAAGATGGGTATCAAAAATTCAGAGTGACATCTGGTGCTCAAGTATCACGGTGGTCTGCATAGATACATCTAGGCCGAAATGGAGTTTTTGGGCATATCATCCTTGGGCGTGGCCTATCGATATGCCATCAAAATCGAGCAAAATATTAAACAAAATACGCGGAAATTTGGGCCTGGGAACCTCTCACATCATAAGCAAGTAAAGGGAAGCCCCAACCTGCAGAAAAAAGGGTAGAGAAAAGACGAACAACCTCAGGAAAACCATTTTAGGCCATAAGAAAAAAAGGACACTAGAAAGACAAAGAAAGATATCGGGAAATGGTGTGACTTCCATAAGATCCCCTGGCATAACATTGTTGATTTCTGCTCCAAGAAAATTTTGGTAGTGGAGGTGAAAGCCTCTGAATTAGTTGCAGGTTTTGAATCTGAGTCAGAACCCGAAAGGGGAAGATGGATCATTGACATGGAACCCAATGTCACTATTGCTACCACCAAGGTCCAACCCGGTGAACCAGAAGAGACAGAAGAAGGCGAGTGCCTCTTTCATTCACAGATGTGGGTAAAATGCACCCCACTACACTTTATCGTTGATAGTTGTAGTTAGAAGAACCTCATCTCAGAAGAGGTCTTCAAGCAACTATCCCTTCCAACAATGCCGCACCCATATCTCTACACCATTGGATGGCTCCGCCAAGGAAGTGATATCCATGTCACCTACCGGGGTACCTCTACACTGCCAGCTCAATCATCCCATCGATATGACCCCTGACACATCGCTTCTAAATGGGCCAGTCTACTACCGCTATCTGTTAGAGATTGAGGAGATCAAGTGATAGATCAAAGAACTGGCCCATAAGGGGCACATCTGTCCCATCTCATCACCTTGTGGGAGCCCAATCATGTTGGTGCAGAAGAAATATGGGACCCGGTGACTCTGCATTGATTACCGGGCCCTAAATAAAATCACAGTCAGGAACCAATACCTGATTCCCAGAATCGACAATCTCCTTGATCAGCTCAAGGGGGCCAAATACTTCAGTAATATTGATCTAAAGTCTTTCTACCACTAGGTCCCCATAGAACAGACATATGTATGGAAGACCGCCTTCAAGTCAAAAGAAGGTGTTTTTGATTGGTTGGTCATGCCCTTTGGTTTGAAAAATACTTCGACAAATTTAATGAGGATGATGGGTGATATCTTGGGACCTTTCACCAATACTTTTGTAGTGGTGTATCTAGATCACATCATCATCTAAAGAAAGATTTGGGTGAAACACTTGCAGCATATTCAGCAGGTTCTACACACCCTCCGACAGCACAAGCTATATGCCAACTTGGAAAAATGATCCTTCGACATGGACAGGGTCCAGTACCTAGGCTACATCGTGGATCAGCATGGTGTGCATATGGATCCAACCAAGATCCAGGTCATCCGTGAGTGTCCATCCCCAACCACACTCACTGAGCTTTGGAGACTCTTAGGCCTTGCCAATTTATATCGCAGGTTCATGTTGGGATTCTCCCATATTGCATGAGCCCTCAACCAAGAAACGAGGGGTTGTGGTAAGGAAAAATTTGTGTGGGGCCTGTCCTAACAGAAAGCGTTCAATGATTTAAAGCAGCGCTTGTGCTCAGCCCCAGTACTTTCATTACTGGACCTGCAACAGCCCTTTGATATCGAGACAGATGCTTCAGACTATGTTGTGTGTGCAGTTCTCACTCAGCATGGCCACCCCGTGGCCTATCATAGTGAGACTCTATCAGATGTTGTATGTAATTACCCTACTTATGACAAAAAAATGCACTCCATTGTGCAAGCCTACCGCCACTAGAGACATTACATTCTCGGGAAGGAGACATTCATCCACACAGATCATAAACCACTGCAGTTGATGCAGACACAAGGAAAATTGCAGAATGACCACCATCATAAGTGGCCCACATACTTGCAATAGTTCCACCGCAACATCAAGTATAAAATGGACAGTACCAACTAATTCGTTGATTTCCTTAGCCGACCTCCAGTCGTGGCACTCACCACGGTGCTAAACTCTTGTGGCCACTATACCTCCAGATGGCCCAACCTCTATGAGACAGACCTTGACTTCGCTACCACATACCAAATGTTGGGTGCAAACTCAGTTGTTGCTAATTTCCATCTTCAGGATGAGTTATTGTGTCAACTGGGCCATCTCCACGTTCCATCAAGTGAGCGAGCGAAGCTGATTTGGGAAGCCCACTACAGTTGGGTGGTAGGACACTTTGGCATCAAAAAGACAGTGGGAGTGTTGAAAAAACATTTCTATTGGCTGAAACTTTGACAGATCATGCACTGTCTGCGTTATTTCCAAACCGACAACTAAGAAAAAAGGCATGTACACCCCCCTGCCTACTCCTAATAGGCCATGGGAATCCATCTCAATAGACATGTCAGACCTTTCATTCAACAAGAGGGAAAATGAATGTGTCTTTGTGTTTGTTGATCGTTTTTCCAAGATGGTGATCCTAGTCACTTGCAAGAAGAGAATCATAGCAGATGCCACTGTCAATGATCCAGAATCGTATCCAAGAGGCTTCCCAGGTCCAGAAAAGGCTAAAGACTGAAAATTCTCGGAATCGGACGAAACCAATTCCATTGCTACCAGATCGTCGCGTTGATTCTATCCATATATTTACTTTCTCAAATGGAAATTGTATATGAGAGTTATCACACTCTGATCGTTTTTCCAAACAGCTAAAAAGTCAAACTAGCAAAAAGTCAATGCTGACATTAGCATGACATCACCATGTTGATGTAAGCATAGTGACATGTGGCAGCACAGCAATGGGTTGAATGGATAGTGATAGGGACCAATAGCATGTTGACATGTGGCATTGGAGGAAAACAAATGGTGGGGTGCCACGTGGCCCAAACATGGGTTGCCACGTGGCACCCATTGGTTGGACATTAGGTTCATTGGAAAAAAATATTGTGGAGTAGCAGGAATCAAACCGGCGACCTCTCCCAAAGATCATAGCACTTTGACAAAGGCCCCAATATACAACGCGCCCATGTGTTTCTTGTTGCTTATAACCCACAATGTATTATTTAAATTGTAATATATTATGTAATGTGGTGGAATGGGTTGGCTCCTAGCCCTAGCCCTCGGGCACCCATCTGACCTTACCATGTGACTCCGGTTTAATAAATGAGCACGGGGGGGAATGATAAGGATTAGCCCTCGGATCTCGGGTTGTTCCCACAAGACCAGGAGTTATCCACATGAAAATCACGTGGGAGGTTTACCGATAGACTGGAGGTCACATGAGATGCATCTTGTATCCAGGTGCTTGCAAATTAAGGTCCAGCGTGCATCCCCTAGGGAGCTGGCGCTTGGCCATATAGTATGCATGTGACCCTGTTTTAAGTGTGCACACCATCCCCTTTGGAATATATTTGAATTTTTTTATAGAGTGGGTTTTATTTATATATTTTGGGGATTTCTAATTTATTTGCATGCCCGTAATAAGAGAGTTTTGCCCATTTTGGGGGGATATTGGGCTCTTTTTGAGCCCAGATTTTGGGAGGAAGTTGGGGAAGGATAACCAACTTCAAATCTATGAAAACCAAGCCTATTTGAGGCCACGGGAGGACATTCAGAGCAGATTTATGCTGAAGCAAAGCAAAGCCAAAGCCATTTTTATGTAGGGGAGTTGTTGAGGAGCAAAACTTTGGAGGCCATTTTCGGAGGCTATACTCAACCTTTTTCAGTGTCGTCAATTGCATTGCATTTCTGAGGTCGATAAGAACACAGCGAGATCATAATGGAGTCCATTTGATTTACTTTTTATGTAATTTGAAAGCATTTAATAATTAATAAAGAAGCCTCCCCCACTGAGACAAAGGCCCGAAGACGTAGGCAATTTTGTGCCGAACTCTATTATCACTTCTCTTGTTATGGTTTTCTGTTATTCATCATTATATTCAGATCTGTATATTATCTTATGGATTCTATGTTTCTTCATTAAATTCATCCTCTTTCATTCAACTTCTTAAATGGTTAATAAACGCATGCAAAAATAACTCAACCACAGTCATTTTAAAAGATATTTTTGGGTCAATTAAGCTCTTCTTTGAACGAGTCTGGGTACATTTTGGAATCCCACAAACCATTGTCTCATATTGGGACATTCGGTTCCTCGTCACATTTTGGTCAAGCCTCTAGTAACTGTTGGAAACCAAGCTCACCAAATCCATTGCCTTCCACCCCCAAATAGATGGTCAAACTAAGGTCGTCAATTGGATGATAGTTCATATCTTGCACATGTACGATTCCAAGCACCCCTGCACATGGGATGAGAGTCTTCCCTATGTTTAGCATAGCTACAATAGAGCCCTACATAGCTCAACCGACCACAACCCCTTTCAAGTCGGGTTGGGATTCCAACCATTGGGTCCCATGGATGTTTCACTACCTCTTGCGACCACCCTGTTCGATTCAACCTACTCCAACTAAAGCTAAAAAAGTCACGTGGTTCATTGAGTGGATCTATCACATCCGCCAACAGGTTCAGGATATTTTACAAAAGTCCAATGCCAAGTACAAGAAGTTCCATGATCAACATCGGGTTCCACATAAGTTCCAAGTGTGAGATAAAGTGTGGTTACACTTGCAGAAAGAACGCCTTACAGGGCCCCATCAGAAGCTTCTCCCACTTTTTTACGGACCTTACACCATCACCAAGGTTGTGGGTGACAATTATTTTGAGCTCATCATTCCTCCTTTCCTTGGCCTGCACCCAGTATTCAACGCAGATCTCCTTCATCCATACTTCCCACCATTGGTGGACGCCTCAAAGATAATAGAATAGTTGACACCAATAGAGCTCAACCCTGAGTGCATGCAAAAGGAATCCAGTGATCAGATTGTGGATACACAGTCAAGGGCACTCTCCATCAAACGATCCAGCTTTATCGAGTTGTCAAAGCAAGACAACTCCTGCACCAAGGAAAGTGGCTCACTCGCGGCCAGATTCAACATAAATTTCCTCATTTGATGGGGGCACTCAATGAAATGGAGACATTTGCTTCCTAAGGGGGGAGGATTGATCTAGATGGATTTTGGTGGCCTCCCTCCTATTCCAACTCGCTCATTTTGGTATTTTTCCAGTTTGGCAGTTTTTTCCTAGTTTTCGAGTCCCTGACTTCTGGGGCCATTTTGAGGCCCTAAACAACATTTTTAGGGCTCTCCATAGTTAGAAAATAGATATATGCATATTTTGACATAAAAATGTGTATTCCTTGGATATACCTTTCCAACGGGCTATTGTACGCCTAAAACGGAGATTGTATGCAAAAGTTACGACCCGGGGAAGTTGATGTACTAGCTTATCCCAAAAGGGCCCACATGACTTTTGGCGCTTCATTTCCTAGGGTTAGTTTTTTGGATGTCTAGAATTTTTGCATTCATGTTTGTTGTAAAAGGATTGGAGAGCCTCATTGTAACCATCTTCTTGTGAATGAGTGCAGTCATCACATCTCTTCTCAGAGCAAGCTTGTTTTCCGCTGCATTTTACAATTTCAGCACATTTTCTTATTGAATAGAAACCAATTTTATTGTATCTTTGTTATTGTATCTCTGTTATTCTTGTGTCTCTGTGTTAAAAATAGCAATAATCTGTATTCAATTCTATTTTTCTCATAAAATATATATCACCCTTGGTGTACATGAAGTTCCAAATGAACATGAATATGTAACCATGAATATTTTTTTAATGTCTTTGGAGGAGAATGTTAAGTCACGGTATAGGATTTTACCCAACAAAAGTATTAGAACTTGGAAATCCTTCCATGACACCTTCATGAAAACATGGGCAATAAGAAAGGATGGTAAGATGATGTTAACCTAACTCCATGAGATGAAAAGTAAAGACAATAAAACAGTACGAGAGTTTGATGAAAGGTTTGGTAAGTTGATAGAACAAATTCTTAATAACCTTAAACCAATATATGATTTCATCCTCCCTAAATACACCAATTCATTTGATGGGAAATTTGGTTTCATGTTAAGATATAAATTCCCAACTACCTTGGAACAAGATTAAAAGTAGGCTAGTAAGATTAAAGAAAACATGTTTTCCTCTAAAGTGTAACCTTTTAATACCCCCTGTGCCTCCACATCTAAGAAAAAAACTAATCTTGGGGTAGTGAATGTTGTTAATCCAACCCTTTATCCCATGACAACTTTTATTGAAGCCATCAAATGCATGGAATCCAATTGTGCATATCATATCACATCATCTCATAATAGGCTAATGCGATTAGAAAGGAAATCCCAACAAAACATGTATCCACCTAGAGGATGTGGTGGATGGGATAGGCCTAGACACAAAAAGATACTTGTCTTATTCCAAAGGATTTTACCCAACAAGAATGTGAAGCTAGCACAAAAAGAGAAAGTGGAGTTTATGCCAACAATTATGTATATGAGTGTCTAGACACCATCGATATTGTTACATCAAAATCATACAATCTGTGTGAGGATCAAATGAAGAATATTTGGGAGAAAAGTCTTGATTCCTTCATCATTTCTAGAGATTTATTCCCCAACCTTTCCCAAGAAATAATAAAGAATAAAAAATAAGAGAAGGGATGAATTACATACCAACATAGGGATAAGACAACTTAGAAAAAAATTAACATGCCCCAACAAGAATCCCAAAGTGTTTCAAAACAACAATCTTGAGTTGCACCCAAAGAAACTCAACCAACACAGCCATCTAGGAGTAATGGTGAATGTTCAACATGAAATATGGTGAAAGTTGCAAGTCATGATGTGAACATTTATATTGAATCATACTTCACAAACGTTCATATGTTGGTCCCATTAATGTAAGTTTTGAATATACCATCATTAAGGGGAAAATCCAAGAAGTTTTTCTTATTTTTTGAAGTGAAACCCCTCGCGAGGAGGTCCCCATAATTCTACAAAATATTAATCAAGGAAGAGGAATGGCAAGCATATTCCATTTTACATTTCATTACAAGTGAATGATTTGTTATTACACAATGTTGGATTCAAGGGAATCAACTAATGTCATTACATTAAAGGTGATGAAACAATTGGGCCTTACAACTACTAGACCATATGGAAATGTATGTGCCATGGATGCTAGGGAAGTCAAAGTGTTTGGCCTAATTAAAGACTTGCATGTCAAATTGGTTTTATATTTGGATATCTTGATTTTGATGGATTTTGTTGTCATAAATGTTTTAGATGCTTGGGGTATGTTATTATCTAGGAAATGGGTACTAATTTGGGTGATTTCTTTGCAAATGGACCTATTATATGCAATGATTCCAACTTGTGAAGGAACTTGTGTTACTTTGCATAGGGAACAATTTAGGAGATTCCATGTGGATGATCTAAAAGAACCAATGAATGAATTTATTTTCACTTTAGATGGTGACATGGTTAACTATGCAATTATTTCCCACTCATTGACCCATAAAAATAAGAAAAAATAAGTGAAGGGTATGAATAATCAGATTTGGACAACGCATTTTGATGGATCATGCTCTCAATGGGGTACTTGTGCAAGCACAGTATTTACTTCTCCACTTGGTGAAACACTTAAATTTTCCTATAGGTTGGATTTTTATGCCACTAACAATTTTTCTGAGTACAAGGCCTTATTCTTAGGACTTGATTTATCTATTAAAATGGGAATAAAAGTCATTTAAGTAATTAAGGATTCTAACTTGGTGGTATCTCAAGTAAAGAACCATTTCAAAGTGAAGGATTATAGTATTAAACTATATAAATTTGTTGTGTATAATATCATGAACTCACTTGGTTCCTTCTCAATTAAGGTTGTCCTGAGAGAAAAAAATACCCAAGCAGATGCTTTGGATGTGGCTTCCACCACTTCTCAGTCCCATGAACTATTCACATCTAATGAAGCCAAAATGGATATTATGTATAGACCCTCTATCTCGAATAACTTTGACCATTGTCAAGTATTTGATGATGACTCACAAGTGGAAATATTTATGAATAATGTTAGAGATTTCGCTAACAATGAAGTGGATTGGAAGCATTTGAATGAAGTAAGTTTTAGGTAATTGAATTGTTGGGGTAGTGAGATTCCAAAAAGTTTGGTCCCCTTAGAAATGATTTTCCATAGACATAATATGTATAAGAAAAATGTTGAGGAAAACAAACTGAAGGAGAACATATATATAAACATTAACTTTGAGGCCAACCCCAAGATAATAAAAATTGGAAAACATACTTCAAAGGAAGAAAAAAACAAATAGAATATATAATTAAGGAGTACCTAGATTTGTTTTCTTGGTCATATGATGACTTAAAGGCTTACAAAGGGGAAATTATCCATCACACCATCCCATTAAAGGAATATTCCAAACCCTTCAAAAAAAGTTGAGAAGGAAAAACCCTAAACTCCTTCCTCTTATCAAAAAATTATTATAAAATATGTTCATAGTAAAAATCAGTGCCCCAACCTAACATTCATCTTGACTTGAAAACATGGTAGTGGTAACAAAGAATATTGGTGATATTAGACTATGTGTTGAATTTAGGAATCTCAACCAGTTATCCATAAAATATACTTACACTTTCCCAAATATGGAAAAATTGTTACAAGGAGTGGAAAGGGCAGGCGTGTTGTCCATGATTGATGGTTTTCGGGATATAACCAATTTTTGGTGAAGGAATAATATAGGCATAAAAATACATTCACAACACCATGGGGAACATATGATTATCTTAGGATGTGATTTGTCTTAACGAATTTAGGATCAACTTTTCAAAGAGCCATGACTATGACTTTGAGGATCTGATTGGAAAAATCATAGAAATCTACCATGATGATTTAACTATATTTTATAAGGAAAGAATGAGTCATGCACGCCATCTATGGAAAATTTGTTATATTTGTAGGAAGTATGTCATATCCTTGAATCTAAACAAATAAACTTTTGGAGTTGATGATAGGAAATTACTTGGGCATGTCATTTCCAATGTGGGGTTCAAGATTGATCCCCTTGGTATACCCTTGTGAAATCCTTGAAGTACTTCCATCCTTATGTGGGATATTTGAAGATCATTGCATACATCCCGCATGTTTTTGTGAAGGGTATCCTAACTCAAAAATATTTCCTTGGTATTCGTGGAAATTTAGTGTATAGGATCCAAGAATATGACTTAGAGATTAGACATACTAAACTAGTATAAGGTCAAGGCTTGGCTAGAATGCTTGCTAAAGGGAATGAAAAATCATTGAACATCAAAAAGGTATAAAAAATTTTGTATAACTTAGAAAAGCTTGAGTGGTACATGGACATCATTTATTACTTGAAAAAATTAGCATGCCTGAACCACCTTGTAGATCATAGGAAAAGGGCCTTGAGGTTAAAAACATCCAAGTATTGCATTATATAACGTGGCCTTGGTTGGAATAATCCTGATGGAATTATTCTAAGGCATGTTGATTTCAATTGGGTCTATCCCGAGTGGTTGTGGGATGGAGTGTTATCCTCCCCACCCAGGTTTTATTCCCATAAGTGACATGTTAAGCTCATAATGAGTGTATTGTTGTAACGGCCTTATGCCCTGAAGAATATAGGGTTTATCCTGGGTACCATCCTCGAAATGAGGGGAAGTACCTAGGGGTTTTCAAGAGGCATTATAACTTAGAAAATAAAAGGTGTCTTCATGATAAATAATCCAAGAGATTAATGGAAGTGTTACACAAGGAATTTTGTGGTGGAAATCAGGTTGCCCAAAACATGACACATAACATATTAAGGGTAGAATATTATTGGCCTACGATATTCTTTGATGTGCACAAGTTTGTTAGATTGTGCCAAAAATGTTAGTTATTTATAGGAAAACAGCATTTAACATCCTTTCCTTTGCAACCAGTTGTAGTAGAGGCACATTTTCAAAGTGGGGCCTTAACTTCATTGGGGAATTCAAGGAGAAATTTAGAAATGGGTTTAAGTGGGTCCTCATAGCCACTGATTATTTCACAAGATGGGTTGAAGCTATTCCAACAAAGAAATCAACATATAGTGTAGTAAATGAGTTTTTGAAATAAATGATTATCACTAGATTTAGTGTCCTAACCAATATCACAACTGAGAATGCCAAGGAATTTAGGTTGGTTGAATTGTCTTCTTTCTATTTTGACTATGGCATTGTATTTTCCCACTCATATAATTATTACCCACAAGGGAATGGCCTTGTTGATTCAAGTAATAAAAATCTTATGGCCATCATTCAAAATATTGTGGGGGACAACAAGACAAGTTGGGATAGTAAGATCAAATATGATCTATGGGTGGATAGGATCGTAAAGAAGCAACCAATGGGAAGAATCTCATTTGATTTAATGTATGTGATGGAATTTTCTTTTCAAATCCACTTGAAGATCCTAGTATATCGACTACTCCAACACTACATCACTAATAGGAGGCAACCCAAGCAAGGATAAATCAACTTGTAGAGTTGGATGAGAGTAGGAGAGAAGTCTTTGACCATCTTATAGAAAACCAAGGAAATGTCAAGAAAGTATTTGATAGGATGGCTTGATAAAGAGAATTTCAAATGGGAGACTTAGTGTTGATGTGGGATAAGAAGATAGAAAATATTGGGAAACGTGGAAAATTTAATTCATTAAGGAGAGGGCCTTATCGAGTTGAGTGTAGTGAGAATGATTTTTTTCTATCTTAGTCACCTTGACAGGGAAAGGTTGTCATTTCCTTTGAATGGGAAAATTCTAAAACTCTAATATTCTAATGGAATTTAGTGCAAATTTATCCTTGTAGGATTAGGAAGAAATAAGCTCATATGAGAAACAGTTTAGATAATTGTGTGTTTTTCTTTCGTGAATTGATTTATTTTCCTTAGTCTAATTATTTTCTTTATTTTCCATGCATTTGCCTTGGAGTAGTTGTGTGCTTTATTTACATGTAGTTTCTCCGACTTTAGATTAATTTTGATTTCCTACTAGTCACAATTTGTTGTTATCTCATAGTGGACCGAGGTGATCATTTCGCCCCGTTTTATGTCATGAATATTAAATGTTGATGTAGATTACAATTTTGACCAAGATTCTAGAAGTCTCATGTACTCTTCTTGCAAGAGTGCATGTCCCCGATTTGGAACCATTTGTTACCCCCTCATAAAGTATGAGGAGAGTGCAATCACATGTGGGAAAATAGTATCAGATCCATTTTTCCAACAATATGATGGTCCAGTTCACATTTTATGTGAGCACTCTTGCTTAGTCATTCAAAGCTCAGATTCATGACATCATTTATCCTTTTTGTGGCATACCCAACACCCTCTATGCTCCATTTACGGTAAGAGGTACTTGGGATTTGTTGGAATAATGAGAGGGGGGGTGAATCAGTATGAACACTTTATACCACTTTTAACCACAATACATATTCTTTCACTTTAACAACAATGTTCAATAGTATATCATCAATGTATCATCTATGAATGCATCCAAATCATAAGCATGTAAACATAAGAAGCATCACATCAACATCACATTAAGAACATAATACACCAATATTTATGTGGAAACCCAAATGGGAGAAAACCACAGAATGATTTCTTATATATATCAAGTCTTCATTCACAGGAAGCACCAACTTCCAAATTCTCCAGCTGCAACTAGAAGGAAGCTCCAACCCCCTATTCTCAGGCTCCAACCTGAAGGAAGCTACAACTCCTTGAATTCTCTAGCTCCAACTAGAAGGAGGTTACAACCCCCTGGGTTCTTCAGCTCTAACCAGAAGATGGCTACAACCACATAGTTCTCAGGATCCAACATGAAGGAAGATCCAACTCCCTGATTCTCTGGCTCCAACAGGAAGGAGGCTACAACCCCCTTTCCTTGCCCCATCCTGTCACCCTGAAATATAAGTGTAGACCAATTGTCACTACCACAATCACTTCCAATTTCACTCTATCATAACCTGTACCAACCTTATTCAAATATTTCCTACAAATATGTGACTTGTCTATGTTGCAACACATGGATGTCCACGTCTCTCTTTGATGCAACTCGTGGATGTTCGCACCTCTCTTTTCTGCAACTCGTGGAATACTACAAAACTCTGTCAGTTTCAATGTTACTATCACATCAACCTTTGTCACAAAAACATGTCCAACCAATCATTGTCTCATCCATGAAATGATATCCACTCCCATTCACATGCAACTCATGCAAATATCTCCAAGAGCATATCTCAAACCATATTCTCAACAACACCAACACATGTCTCTACCAAGAATGTACCAATATCACCACATACCATCAACCATGTACCACAACAAGTGCATCAACCATGCACCAACACCTGTACCAAACTGTGCATCAACCATGCACCTCAACACCATACCATGTACCATACCATGTATCAACCATGCACCATAACAAGTGTCTCAACCATATACCATATCATTCCATACACCATATTCCAATAAACCAGCAATGTATCTCACCAAGTAGACCGCAACCAACATGTACCATGCATCCAATGATGTTCTTCAAATCATAAACCAAATCTCATAAACACATGCCTCAAGCATTGTTCTCAATATCACCAAGATGAAACCTCATAACACAATATACCAAGCCTCGAGTATGCACCATAACATGTAACCAAACCATACACCAATATAGCCAATGATGTTTCTAACCAATGTACCATAACATCACCAAGATGTACCATATCACATATTATCATTATCATGGATGTACCATAACACCATAACCATAACCCTTAAGACTTACCTCTGATCTTGTATCTGACCTATTGCACTGTAAAATGACATGTAACTCTTCCACAGTCCTCAGCAACTTGGTACCAACATCCCTTCACAACCTTTCACAAGTCCTTTTACATATACGTGACTTGCTCTTCTACATCCTGTAGATATCCGCGCTTTCCTCCATTGCAGCCTGCATACATCTGCGCCCTTCTAACTTGCAACTCATGGATACCTCAGAAGCTAGGGTTATTCAAGCTTATTGCAACTTCGATACTTTCACCTTCAACCTTCCTTCGCAAACTCACAAAAGTGTCGTCATAAACTAGTCAAAATATCATTATACTAGACCATAAGAATCACAAGATAGATATTCAATTGTAAGTGCATAAGTATACTTTTGAGAGACTCCTTGAGGTGTTTATATACTTTTTCATAGTAACCTCTCTCCTTAATTTAGGGCTTCTAGGTTTTTCTTGTTACAACAACTTTACCTCTTTGACCAAGACTTATAACAAACTAGTGGCTTCTTGTCCATTCTTCGAGGCTTCCAACTTTACAAGGTTATATCTCCCTAACCGTGAGGACCATGTGGCATTCCAAACATCACTAGAAATGGTATGACGTGTATTGTCCATATATGATAGTATTACATCCAATTTCACTATCATTCATGTCTATATTCCTTAATCAACTTCAGGTCCCATAACCACACCTTCGGGGCTACATGTAGACAACATCAAATGTACCCAACTAACTCAGCATCAATCTCGATCATAAAAATTTCAATCAATTGTCCAACATATTTGGACCTCTCCAAGGGTTGATATCAATCTCAAAGATCACTCTCCAAGGGTTAACATCAATGACAACCAACTATCCAAACCAATTGTCCAACAATATTTCCATTAATAAACCAAAACGACATAACTCTAATACCATTTTAAATGAATGCACGCATCATGACAAATGGACTCATGCAACTATCATCAACCTATATAATTGTAAATGCAGACTATTCATTAAGCATTGCAACATTTAAAGACAAAAAACGCAAAATAAACACAACATTCAAACATAGTGTTACAAGTGTAAATAAACATAGTGAGTATAACACTTATCTTTATAAATATTTACACAATTAGTTGCAGATGATCGACATTCCACCCAACCTAAAACTTTGTTCCTTCATTTATCTCAATACTAGGTCACCCCCGAGCTGTAGGTATGAGTCCACAAGAAGAATGACTCCTATGTTTGGTCATTATCTACTCAAACATCATAAGACCCAAGAAATTCAAAGTTATGTGACTCCTACAAAAATTCCAACTAACTAACTCTCTTCCCCATCAGTCTGCACAACCCTAGGTGTAAGATCCCCAACATCCAACTGGGCTATGCCACATTAAAAAAATTTAAATGTATGCAAATTAAAACATATACACATAGAAAATCTTGTGGGACTTTATATATAAAACTTAAAACAAACAAATTCATTTTGTAAATGCACAGATTCATACAGAAATAACAGTAAACATATACATGCAGAATAGACATGCAATACCCATAAATATAAAGACAAGTATAAACCACACACAGGAAAAACCCATAAAAATGAACACATAAATAATAATGCAACATGTAATTTAACACACGATTGACACTTATCTTGGTAATAATATCACCAACTGTGTGCATTCCATGAACCTCCCATGCTTAGACAACGTTGCTCATCACTCTCGGCAGTGGGTCACCCCCGAGCTGGGACTAAAATCCACCCGGGTAAAGGGATTCCTAACCAGGTTGATGTATCTCAGATAGCAAGAAAGACTTGGTCACATGTGCCAACTCAAACTAACATCTTACAATCCCTCATTCCCCACATGTTTGTCCCACCCCAGGAAATGTTCCCCTTCTCTTCTCAATAGTCCTTCAACTACCTCATTTCCTTTCTAAGCTTCAGCAACAGGGCAGACAGGAAGTCTCAGATCCTTGTATCTGTAGCTTGGCACCTTCAAGAAATCAATTCCCAACAATTCTCTCACCTAGAGAGAAATTGCTCACGTGCCTGACAACATGCCTCTTTAATATCCCACGGGCCTGACAACCTGCTTCTTCAGTCTAGCTCCCAATATAACTAGGTACAAATACAAGTACATGTATGGATACGGATACATGTATGGATACAGGTACAAAAAGGTACCGAGGATAGTTGAATGAGTGAGTGGATGATCATGGAAAATGAATGGTAAAATGAACTAAGTCCAAGCTATATGTATGCATGTTCCCAACTTGACACTTGTCATGTTGAGAGCTACTTTGGTCCACTTGTCCCCATCCTTAGAACTTAGGATAAAATAATTATCCAAACTTTATACTTTAAGGAATATTAATATAATATTCTTTTTTGGCTTAAGCTCCCTAGATTAGCCCTTTTCCTTAACTTTTACCCCCCCCCCTTTCCCTAACTAATAGAGTCTATTCCTCCATACTCTTTTATCATGGTCAGTCTACACACAACGATGTATTATATTAATGATAAGACATATACAAAAATAGCCTCACTGGCCTTTAGCATCTAGTCTCTCCGACCTAATTCAATACATAAGCCTCCTAGCTTATAATAATTGGCTCACCAGCCTATACAACACAACATATACACAAAGGATCCCTGGCCTCAAAATCATGCACACTTAAGTTTGTTACACACGGTATCCTGGAATGTGCACACTTCATCATTTTAGTGTGTAGTACATGTGTACACTATTCCATTAAAGGTGCATACAAATATGATATCAAACAACTCACCAGCTTAAGTACGTTTACAGTCGGGGTTTGGCCTAGGGGGTATTAAACGAGGGACATAATTTCCTTATCTTCATGCAATCTCTCAAAAAATCCTCATCCCCTCTAGGGATCCAACATAGATTGACTAGGAATATCTCAGTCGGGGACTCCAAGAAATCTAGTTATAACAGGAGTTCTCACAACATCATTTTCACATGTTCTTGGGTAATTTTCAAACAAGAAATCCTCACATGCATGAAAACCTAGTTCTCAATGTAATTCACAACTCCCTCTAATGGATTCTTACACACAGAGTATGGATGCCTCCTCTTTTCTAGCACCAAACTATATTTTTCCTCTCTTTTGTTGTCCCAAAATTAGTTATCTCCCTCTACTCAAATCTCCCTTCTATTTTTCTCCCATGCATGTTTGACTCTCAAAATTCCCCAAAATTATTGTACTCGGCCCATGGTATCATAAATATGTGACATGACTCTTTCACCCACCTCTCACATGCTTTCAATGATACAATTATCATCATGAGTGTACTCATCCCATGCTTTCTTAACTAGATGAGATGAATTTCCCACCAACCTCTTACATGCATTCAATGATTTGTTTTAATAATTCAAAGGAGGTAAATATTTAATGAAAAATGACTTATGGATGTGGCATAGGATTCTAAGCATATGGAGTCCCCTCAAACCCCCCTTTATCCCCCTCTCTTGTGGAATCATATCCCCCCATGACTATGTGTGTATCACTATATAGTCGGTGATGTGTTTTATTTTTATTACTTTCAATACACAATGTTTACATATTACATTTCTTGGCCCTCAGCCATTTATCATATATACAAATATACATTTTTAATTCAGGATCAAAATTGGGGTGTTACATTCCCCTCCCCCTTGTTTTTGCATTGTTCCTAGTGCACATCACCATACAAGTGTACATGTGTGTGTGTGTGTGTGTGGAATCTTACATCACAATACCTAATACTTTCACACCTTAATGACTCCTACAATGATTCTAACAAACACACTTGCATTCCTCTTATCCTGCACAATCCAAGGAAGTGGACCTCGTTGTCTATTTTGTAGTCCCTCACGCTATCCCCTTTCCCTTCTAGAGCTCCAACATAGGTCAGAAAATAATTCTCTGAGTTGTCGATCTAGGGACTGTAGTTTCAATAATGGATTATTTCAACATTTATATACAAATGTACATTCAGATTTCCTCAAAATCTACAAAAAGATACGAGTACTCCTCTAACGTGGCCTCCCCATGCTCCCACGTGTCATCTTTAATATTATTGCAAGTCCAATGGACCTTTACCAAGTTTATAGCTTGGTTTCTGATCACCTTGACCTTCCTATTGAATATGCACGCCAATTGGATGTGGAAATCACCCTTGTGCTCCACATGTGTCAAAGTCCAATCAATTATGAGGTTAGGATCAGGCACAAACTTTTTCAGCAAAGACACATAAAACACATTATGAATACACATGGATGTAGGCAATGCAAGCATGTATACAACCAAGTCAATTTTCTCTAGAATCTCAAACAGACCACAATATCTCGCTACCAACTTTGGGAAACTTCCCAATTTCAGTGAGCTCCTTTTAGACTTTACTTTTAGAAACACATGCTCACCCACTATGAATTCTCCGAGCACCCTGCCTTTATCTGCAAAAAATTTCTTCTTTATCATTTTCTTCTGCAAAACTCATTGGTGTATTGTATTTTCTACCATATAGGGATTCAAATGGGATCATCTTCAAACATATGCGATACCCATTGTTATAAGAAAACTTAGCCAAATGAAGATAGTATTCCCATATACAAGGATTGTGCATGACATACATTCTAAGCATATCTTCAATTATTTGGTTGATCCTCTATGTCTTCCCATCTGACTCTTGATGATACATTGTGCTAAAATTTAGATTTATCCCAATTCATTTAAATAACCTTTTCCAAAAAATTAATGTGAACTTGGGATCTTTGTTAGATATGATTGTCATAGGCACGCCATGTAGCCTAGTAATTTATATCAACTAAATTTATGCAATATTGACTACCTTCTGAATCATCTTGATAGGAATAAAATGTGTAGTCATTGTAATCTTATCCGCCACTATCATGATGGAATTGTGTTGCCTTGTTGTTTTGGGCAGCTTGGTGATGAAATCTATGGTAACAATCTCCCATTTCCATTCAGGAATGGGAAATAGTTGTAAAAATCTAGTTGGATTCCTGGGCTTGGTATTTACCTACTAACATTCCATGTGTCTGGATATATAATTAGCCATGTATTTCTTCATCCTAGGCAAAAGACATTGGCCACTTGTAGCTACAATAGTTTTATGGTACCCTCGATGTCTAGCATATGGCACATTTTGCATCTCTTCCAAAACTAAATTTCTCAATTCCTAAGAACTAGGAACATAAAATGTGTTCCTATACAAGAGGATTCCATCCTCTTCCAACTTATAGTCTATAAATTTCAGTTGTACATTACTTTGTTGTAAGCCTTCTTTAACTCACACATAATGTTAGATTGATCCTACAACTTCTAAAATTCTTTTTTTAATTATGAATTGTACATATTGATGGTTGTAGCATGCATTTCATGCACCCTTCTATTGAGTGCATCAACCACTTTATTGTCTTTTCCCTTCATGTTTTTGATGTCAAATTCATACTCGCTGAAAAATTACAGCCATCTACTCTATCTGGATGGATATTCAAACAAGTATTTCATACTACTATGGCATGGCCTCCACATTTAAGTGCAAAAAAATAGTTGTAAGCTCCAAGTCATGGGTAGCATAATTTCTTCCATGCTCTTTGAGTCTCCTAGATTCATAGAAAATGGAATTCCCATTTTGGGTAAGGACTCCACCAAGTTGTTATTTATATGCATCTGTGCACACAACAAAATCCCCATTTGGACCAACAATATTTAAAATATTTGCACTGGTTAATAACTCTTTCAAATGTTGGAAAATCTCTTTACACTTGATAGTCCATTTTCCTTTATTTTGCAACAATGTGATTGGATGTGAAATCTTGGAGAAACCTTCAATTAACCTCATGTAGTAATCAACTAGACCCATAAATTATCTCACATCTAAAATGTTCTTTAGTCTAGGTCATCCTTTGATTGCCTCAATGTTTTCAAAATCCATTGTTATTCCCTCCTATGAGACAATGTGGCCCAAATAATGGATTTGCCTTTGACAGAAAGTGCACTTGCTCAATTTGGAATACAATTGGTGCTCTCTCAACACTTGTAGAACCAAACTCAAATTATTTTCATGCTCCTCCTTTATATTGGAGTAAATAAAAATATCATCTAAGAAGACAATTAAAAATTTGTCTAGGTAATCTTTGAACACTCCATTAATTAGACACATAAAAGTAGCAAGTGCATTTATGTACCACCCAAATCGCACCACTACAAGTTCATAATGACCATACCTTTTCCAAAAGGTTGTTTTGCTAGTATATTCTTCTCTTATTCTAACATGATGGTAACCTAACCTCGGTTCAATCTTGGAAAATATCCTTTCTTATTTTAGCTAATAAAAAAGATCACCAATCCTTGGCAGAGGATACTTGTTCTTTATGGTAACTTTGTTCAAATTTCTGAAGTCAATACATAACCTTGGAGTTCCATCCTTTTTCTTCAAAAAAATAATTAACACACCCCAAGGAAAAACACTTGGGAATATGTACCACTTCTTCAACAACTCTTCTAACTACATCTACAACTCTTTCAGCTATGGTTTTCTCACTCTATAGGGAGTCTTGAAAATTGAGGCAGCTCCATGCATCAAGTCAATAGAGAAGTCAATATTTCTCTTTGGTCGCAATTATTTCAATTCACATAACATATATTCATATTCTTTCAATATTGGATAATATACAATATTTTTCACCTCATCCTTGGTCAATTTTGTTGGGTTGTTATATTCTTTGTAGTGGAAACTCAGTCTAATCAACTAGCTAGTCGAGATGGATTGACTCGGTGAATGTTCGACTAGACAGATAAGTCAAGTCAATGGTTAATTCAAACATCAAAAGTTCAAATGAGAGGAGGTCGAGTGGTACCTGACTCGAATATCAACTCAAGGTCGATTGGTTCGTAGTGAACTGAATTTTGATGGGCAGTCGACTGTAACTGAATCTCGAGATTCATGGGATTGCATACAATCATCTACATGGATCTGTAATCATTTTGGGGCACCATGAATTATGGTTTTTCATGTTTTAAATCCTATAAATATGGTGCGATATAATACTATAAGAGGTGATTTGAAACTCTCGAACGAAAGGTGTGTAATGGCCATGTAGATGTGAGTCAAATTAGCTACAGGTTTGTTATTGTGTAAAAGAAAGAGATTAGCATGACGATTGTGTCTTGGGTGTGGACCAAGTTTAGTCATGTAACTCTTTATTCTATAAATGAATAAGAAAAGAAGAGAGTGGGAGTCACTCAAGGAATGTTGGTTTTCCCAATTAAGGGTTTCTGGGGTAAAATATTTGTGTATTGTGTGATTGTCATTGATTATTTTCTATTTAATTATGTATTATCTTTCCTAGTTGGTTTAGTGTGAATATTATTTTTATAAAAAGTGGTATCAGATCTCATTTTGTTTCTTTGTACAATTCATATCAAATCAAGGTTAAACAGATCTTGGATGTAAGCTAAACCCTAGGTCCAGTGGGAGTTGTAAGGCATTGATCTTTAATTTGTGCTTGAAAGAATGGAAAGAAGTTTGAGGATAGAGATCAAAAAATTTAATGGCCAAAATTTTGAGCTATGAAAGATCAAAATGGAAGATCCCCTTGTGGATTGAGAGTAATGGTTAATTGTGAGTTTTGAAAAAATTATGATGGGTATGTCAAAGGAAGAAACGGAGAAACTCAAAATAAGGGCGAGGAGTTCAATATGACTTTGTCTTGGAGGTTCGGTACTACTGACTATCTCAATCAAAGACAATATAAAGAAACTATGGGATAAGTTGGGAAGCTTGTACCAATATAAATGTTAGGTAAACAATTTGTTCCTTCATAAGAAATTGTATCTTCTAAGAATGAGTGATTCTAGCTCAGTAACAGATAAATTGAAAGCATCCAATATTGTGATAAGTCAGTTATTGTTTGTGGATATTAAAATCACTGAGGAGGAGAAATGTATCAGTCTATTGTATTATTTTCCAAATTCATGGGATAGTCCAATTGTGGCTATTGGGAGTAATGTAATCACATTAACACTTGAATATGTGGTTTCATCTTTGCTATCAGGGGAAATGAGGTGGAAGAACATGGAAGGATCATTTGAGGATGCCTTGATGGTGAGAGGTCAATTGGTCGACAGAGGTAAAGGTAAATTCTTCGTTCAATGGTCTAAGTCAAAGGGTAGATATAAATCCCTGGTTCATTCAACAAGAAGATGTTAGAATTGTGGTAAAGTTTGTCATTACAAAAGGGACTGCAAGTTGAAGGTTGGTGAGAAAATTTTTGGATCTAATGGTAATCAATCAACTAAAGGAAATACTTCTCCAGAAAAAGGAAGAGATGTGTATTTGGAATCGACTAGTGCATAGTCAAAGCATGATGCTTGGTTGATCAACTAAGGTGCATCTTTCATATGACACCTTATAGGGAC
This sequence comes from Picea sitchensis, assembly GCA_010110895.2. Lineage (NCBI taxonomy): Eukaryota > Viridiplantae > Streptophyta > Pinopsida > Pinales > Pinaceae > Picea > Picea sitchensis. Next base: position 27,853 of record SNQJ01S0094192.1, read on the forward strand.
TGGTTTTGTGAGTATGAGATATATGAAGGAGAAGATATATTCTTGGGGGACGACTCGAAAACCAAAATTGTTGGATGAGAAAGAGTATGACTAATGCTACAAGATGGGAGGGGTAGAACTCTTCCAAGTGTGCTACATATTCTAGGTTTGGCAAGAAATATAATTTTTTTAGAAAAATGAGTGATGCAAATGTGCACACTTTATTTCATAAGGATTCACACAAATGGTCAGGGGAGCGATGGTCTTAATGAGAGGAGTTCGAATTGGAACCCTGTACAAGTTGTTGGGGAGTGTTGACTCGACCAAATGCAACAACATTACTATCTTTGAAGTCGACTTGACTACAACTCAACTCAACTCGACTCCAATCGACTTGATTGTTCATCGTCTAGTCGACCCGACCATGTTATTGCACTAGAGGATGGGACATATTGGGGAAAAAGGACTTCAATCTATGCACACCAAAGGTATAGTCGAAGGTTTTCCATATTGTAATTTAGAAGTTGGTTTTTTTTAACATTGCATATATGGAAAAAAAAATCATGTGAAATTCCCATCTAGAGCTACAAGGGAAAAATGGATCCTGGAATTGATACATAATGACAAGTTTGGGCATGTGTCAGTCCCATCACAAGGTGGATCTTTATATTGTGTTTCCTTTATAGATGATTTCTCTAGGAAGACATGGCTATATTTCCTGAGGAAGAAATATAAGGTTTTCAGTAAGTTCAAAGAGTTTAAATCTCTTGTGAAAATACAGATAGAGAAAAAGATCAAGGTGTTGAGAACTGATAATGGAGGTGGATTCTATGGTAAATATTTTGAGTAGTTTTGCAAGCAATGTGGAATAGCACTCCAAAATACTACACCATATACCTCACAATAGAATTGATTTTTTGAGAGACTGAACAGGATGTTGATGGAAAAGGCAATGAGCATGCTCAGTAGTGTTGAGCTTGCACAAGATTTCTAGGCAGAGACAGTCAACACAAACAATATTTCATAAATAAGTCTCCTTCATCAACTCTAGTTGACTCAACTCCACATGAAGTATGGTTTGGTAAGAAACCTTCACTTTCACATCTCATATTTTTTTTTTGTGATGCATTTGTGCATGTTCCTAAGGAAAAAAGGAACAAGCTGGACAATAAGGCAGTCAAGTGTATTTTCATCAAGGATAAGGATGGAATGAAAGGATATGAGTTGTGGGATCTGGTATTGAGGAAAACGGTTTATAGTTGAGATGTGTTCTTTAGGGAAGTCAGAGAAACTTTCAGGATTGAAGAGGCTCAAATGAATAAATAACCAAAGATTTTGGTATTTGAGTTGAGGAATGAAGAACATGATTAAGATGAGTCGACTAAATCAAATAAAGAGGTGGAACAACTGACTTTGGTTGTAAGGAGGTCATAATGAGTAAGGAAACTAGCTAAAAGGTATACTCCACTTGATTTCCATTATGCATTTATGTTATCTTCCACTAATGATCATGAGCCCAAGTTGGTCAGGGAGGCAGTCAACTTAACAGAGGGTAAAATCTGAAAGGATGCCATGGTTGAAGAAATGGAATCCTTGTACAAGAATGAGACATGGGATTTTGTCAAGCTACCTAATGAAAGGAAACCCATCGGTAGCAAGTGGCTTCTCAAGAAAACGTTGAATGCAATAGGTCAAGTTGATAATTTAAAGGCTTGACTCTTAGCAAAAGGGTATTCCCAAGTTGAGGGAGTAAACTTTGGTGAAATTTTATCTCCTTTTGCAAAATAAACTTCCATTAGAGTATTGATGTCTCTAGTTGTAGCATTTGATATTTATATGGAGAAAATGGATGTGAAAAAAAACGTTCCTACATGGGAACCTGGAAGAAGAAATCTACATGAAAAAACCTGAAGGATTTGCAGTAAAGGGAAAGAAAGAGCTTGTGTGTAAGTTGAAAATATCCCTTTATCTCTAAATTAATCACCAAGTATGTGGTACCAAAATTTTGACACGTACATCCTTAGTTTTGGATTTGTGAGAAGAAAGGGTATCACTATGTATACTCTAAGGAAAAAGAGAGTTGTTTCATATATGTAGCTTTGTATGTCGATGATATTTTGTTGGTCAGAAACAACATGGATGCTATAAAGGAGGTGAAAACGTAGTCATCCTCCAAGTTCAACATTAAGGATATCGGTGCTACAAACTTCATTCTGGGAATGGAGACCAAGAGAGATTGGGTAGTTAAAAAAATTTGGTTAAATCATAGAAATTATATTAAAACAATATTGAAACATTTTAACATGAAGGATTGAAAACCAGTTAAGGTACCAATTCCTATGGGGGGGGAACTAACTATTGAACAGTGTCCAAAGATACAGGAAGAAATATAGGACATGGCACATGTTCCCTATGTTAGTTTTGTTGGTAGTGTGGTGTATGATATGGTCTGCACTCAACCAGACATTGCTCATGATATGGGAGTATTGAGAAGGTACATGTCGACACTTGGGAAAGAGCACTAAAAATTTTTCAAGAGAGTGTTTAGGTACTTGTGTGGCAAAACAGAATATGTTATATGTTACCAAGGGAAACCAAAAAATGACAGGAAAGTGAATGTAGATGGATTTGTCGATGTCGATTGTGTTGGAGATCTTAATCAAAGCAGGTCGACCAATGGATATGTGTTCAATATGTTTAGTGGGGAAATATTTTTGGATGAGTAAGAAGCAGGTTATAGTATCCTTTTCGACAATAGAATTTGAATACATGGCAGCCACCCATGCAAGTAAATAAGTTGTATGGCTACATAGATTGTGTTCAAGGATTGGGTTTGTGCAGCAATCTATGAAGATAAATTGTGACAGTCAAAGTGTAATTTTATTGGTAAATAACCCATCTTACCATTCCAGGATGAAGCATATCGATGTACAATACCATTTCGTGGGAGACATGGTGGAAAAAAGAAGGTATTGCTGGAGAAAGTAGACACTTTTGAAAACATCATAGACTATTTGACCAAGTCTGTGAATTAGGTGAAGTTATCTTGGTGTAGAGAGGAAATGTACATTGATGCCCTGGGTCAATGAATAGAAGTTCAAGTTCTCCCATTTCAAAAAAGAAGACAACAAGTGGGATAATTTTGGGTTGTTATATTCTTTGCAATGAAAATTCAATCTAATCAACTAGCTAGTTGAGGTGGATCAACTGGGTGAATTTTTGACTGGATGTATAAGTCAAGTCGATGGTTAAGTTGAAGGTCAAAAGGTCAACTGATAGGAGTTCAAGTGGCATCCGACTGGAAGACTGAATGAAGGTCATCTAGTTTGTATCCGACTAAAGTTCGATGGGTAGTCGACTGTAGCAGAATCCCTTGATTTGGAGGATTGTAGCCAATCATCTGCATGGATCTGTAACCATTTTTGGGTGCCATGAACTAGGGTTTTTCATGTTGTAAATCCTATAAATATGGTGTGATGTAATACTATAAGAGGTGACTTGAAACTCTCAAATGAGAGTTGTATAATGGCCATGTAGATGTAATTTGAATTGGTTGTAGGGTTCTTCTTGTGTAAAAGCAGGAGAGTAGGATAACGATTGTGTCTTAGGTGTGGACCAAGGTTAGTCATGTAAATATTTATTATATAAATGAATAAGTCAACAAGAGAGAGAGTCACTCAATGAATGTTGGTTTTCCCGATAAAGGGTTTCCAAGGTAAAATCTCTATGTACTATGTGATTGTCAGTGATTATTTCATGTTTAATTATGTCTTCTCTTTCCTGGTTGGTTTAGTGTGAATGTCATTTTTCTAACAAATTATTCCATATGGGTTGCATATATCTAGGACCCGTTAACTCATAATTCATCACCTACTATAAAATCTCACAAAGAATTGTGAATCCTATATATATATATATATATATATATATATATATTAAAAAAACATTAATATGTCTAATAGGTGGGATCCCCTAGGAGAAAACACATTGAAGTGATTATTTCCAAACATAACATTTCCCTCAACATGTTGGCATACCATCAGTTCCAGTTATGGTGTTAAGAGCAATGGTTTAATGATTCTAAGTTCCATGTAATGTTTATGAATGCATATGTGTGGATGATGTGATGCAAAATATTTTTTTTGCATTAAACATGGCAAGTGTGATGTATAGAAATTTGTGAAGACATAAAACTATGATCAAATGATATTGGATAAGTTGCAAACATAACTCTATTCTCTCCTCAACATAATGG